>PVJH01006309.1:0-102945 GCA_004026705.1 Nesogale talazaci | reverse complement strand
ATATGTACACCCATACCCAGAATTAAAATCAAAAAGTCCTAGTATGTTCTCATTAATGACAAATCAAAGGAAAACTCCATTAAAGCAAAACATGTGGGCTGAGCCCCGGAGGCGTAGTGGTTGTGCGGGACTGTGGCCCATGGACTTGGCAGTTCAAATCCAGCAGCAGCTCTCTAGGAGCAAGGCTGGGCCTCCCACTCCCACCAGAAGGCAGTGATGCCAAAAATAAATAAATAAGTAAATAAAGCAAAACATGTGTAGTAGAAAATAATAATGTCCTATTCTACAGAATATCTGACTTTTAAAATGTGAATGCTTAGTCCTTTCGTGATAACCTCTAATGTTACTATTCTTTTTTATATATTTTTTATTGTACTCAGACCTGGTAGCATGTTTCAGTTTTGCATATTTCAAGTTTTTGAAATGTCATTTTCTAGCAAAGCCATCCATAAGGATCTCTTCAAATTCCTATGAGGTCATCATATTCAATAAAATTTTTGTGCCAACCAAATAAAGTAGGTGCTATATTCTTTTTCCTTGGACCACCAAAATTTTCTATTTATTTGATATATCTGTTTTGTTCTCTTATTATGCGTTTATATTTGTATTCAAACAATCTCTTTACTCTTTGAACAGCCGCCAGAACATCTTTGTCTCAAGATCTTTCAAGTATGGTCCATCCCCTATAGAGTAAAATAAAACTTCCTGAAAATATTTTAAAGATACCATATCTGCATGGGGGTTGTCCCAAATCAACATACAACACCTTAGTCTTACCACCAGCTATAAATTTAATTATCATTGAACTCCATTTGAGTGAATTGAGGTCCTTTGTGTGACTTGCAAATGACCTTTCTTATTTCAGAGAATCACACCAATATTCTTGCTTTTATTTCAGTAATATCTTTAAAAGTTTCTTGTTGCAGTTATTTTTATCCTGTGCTTTTCTCAATTTGTGATAAAGAAGTTTAAGCATTATATACTACTCTGCAGTCCATCAAAAAAGACGGGAGTTATAGTATCACTCTGCAGTGTAATCACAGGAAGCATGGGGAAGGACTTCAGTTCTCAGGATTTTTATTTCCTTAGGTCACTCAAAGATCTAGGGTCCCTTTTATGTTTATTTTTTCAATGATGAAGCTTTTCTCCATTCCTCAATGTTTCCCCTTACAATGATATTTATATTTTTCTTAGTGTTGAAATAATGGGAACAGTCATGAAAATAATGCTCCAAGAACTTCATTTATTACATATGGTCTATTATCATATTCTTTTAACAAGGATGCATTATTAAACATAATGGATTAAATGAACATTAGATTATAAATGAGATATAGAGACAAACTCCATAATAGCAAGTTATCAGAATGGTAAAGCAAATACTTGATATCTAAATGATCACAATTATTTTTGTCTCTATGTCAAATGTATGCTTCTTTCAAGTACCATTGCATATATTATCAAATTAAGTATATTTTTGTATATCAAAAGCATCATATGTTAGGTTGGTCATTTATCTAATTATATATTTGGGGATCTAGGGTTATGGTGTAAAAGTATTCCCTGTGCTTTAAGAAGATCTCGGATCTATCAAAAAACATTTTTGTTATTTAAAAATTAATAAGGAGTTGTTGATAAGTGTTTGACTATTTGTAAACAGGGAGATAAGGCTATTTATTCTGTGAGTGTTAGTATTCTTTAAAATGAGAATAGTTCAGTATGTTTTAATAAATACACAAGGAACATATTTTATTATTTTGAAATAATGACTCAGTAATAAAATATGAAATTAACTGGGTACATAGTCAGCTAAATGATGCACAAACACCATATTAACAAAATACTTTCTGTCAAAATTTAAATATTTTTATCCAATATTAAATGGTAAGTATGAATCTAGTTTAATCCTAGAAGTAAAGTCAATTGAACTCAGTGGACTAGCTTAGCTGAAAATGTAAACATTCCCTTACTTCCCTCTTAACCACTACCTTGGAGTGATTTCTGACTCATAGTGACATTCTGCCATAACTCCGCCTTCTTAAATCCCCTCAAGGTTCTAAGAAAAGTGATGACTGATAGAGAAGCACCCTCTCCACCATAGAGGATCTAAACATGGCTCTGGCAGTCCCGGTGGTGGCAACTCAGCAAACAAAATGCACATAGGCATGCTGGTTTCCCTCCAAAGGCAATGTTAATGATAATCATCATAGTATTTATTATTAACCACAATAGAGGACTTCCTAACTGTCAGGGTGCTTTGCATATATTAACCACCGACTGTTCATAGCACCCTAAGTGCATCTTGGGAGGGCAGAGTGGGGTAGAAGGGATGGAGGAGATGGACGTAGCAGCCTGTCCTCTCTGTGTCAGCTATCAGGCAAAGGCTGGGGAAATACTAAATACCAGGAAGTTGCTTCAAATTTCTCCCTCCATAAAGGCAAAATTCTAATGTGCAAGTAAGGGAGCCCTCAAGGCACCATGGGTGATGTGTTGCTTTGCACTGCTCACCAAAGAATCAGCATTCAAACTCACCGACCACGGCCAGACTCTGCTCCCGTATGTGCTCTGCCATGTAGGGAGTCTGACTCAGAATGGATAGGGTCATGAGGAGTTCATATTAAGTCAATTGAGGTGGGTTTACAATGTTTTTCATCTTTCTTTTTTTTAGCTCAAACTTAATGTTTTAAAAATCATTTTATTAGGAGCTCATACAACTCTGATCACATCTATTGTATGTAAAGCACATTTGTACATTGTTCTTTTTAAAAATTTCCAGTTTGATTTGTTGCTGTTTTTAGCTGCTGTGGAACTCCCTACCTCACAGAGAAGCCATGCACAAGAGAACTAAACACTGCTAGATCCTGCACCAACCCCAGGATTAGTTGTGCCCTTGACCCTTTGGACACAGAGTTCTTTCATTGACTTTTTTTTTTTTTTTTTTTAGAAAAAAGCCCACAGATGTCCCGAATTGGTCTGCCTTACTCTGAAACCTCTGCCAAAAGTCGCTCAGTACCCTAGCAGCATGCAAATCTCTGCTGAGACATGATTCTTGTCTGCACATGAAAGGTGTTGAATCAGTCCCAGGTTTTCTATGTTGATGATGAGAATTTTAGTGCTGAAATAACAAAGCCCTCATTTATTATTCTAAAGCACTGCAAATCATTTTTACCTCTTACTCCTTCAACTACGTATTTTGAGAAGCTATCTTTTTCATGTGACCCAAACTTACCTGCTTTTTCTTTGTTCATAGGCTTCAACTCCAACTTTGTAGCTTTGGGACTAGGTAGACCACAAGCATTAACTTCGTGCATGGAAAATAATTATTTTTGTGGGTTTTTAAATAATTATATTATTAATAGGAAAGAAATGATATTTCCCTTCCTTTTCCTCTTATCTAGTTATGATTTTCTGATGAGACTCTCGTAGCTTCAGCCATTCTCTTCTGCTGAATAGCTCTTGGACATTCCATTAATCAAGTCTTGCTTCCAAAAATATTATCTTTGACATTTATGCAAAAAATCATTTCTGTTCCACATCTGGCTCAGGTAAAAGGGTTATGTATGAAGGCCCAGTACAAACTTCTAGAGCAGACTAAGCCTTTCCATATTTTCTGCTGAAGTATGTATCACAGAATGGGGACACTCTTGGGAGGTACCACATGGGAGTCCATCCCCAGACTGCAATTAGCCATAAACACAGAAAGAGTACAAGGATAATGGAAACTTCTAAAGAAAAATAGTCACTGTCCAGTGTTCTATATTGCTCATTTCACAAAGTTCATAGTTAATATTTTAAAAGTGATCTTTATTGGTTTAATTTACATATAGGAAAATTCACCTTTTAAAAATAACACATCTTGATGAGTTTCCATAAACACATGTGTAACTGTGAAAACCATCACTTTTAATGAATTTTAAGATTGCCAAATTAATATTATAATGTATAATACAATGATATTATTTCTATTTTGTTATGTAGTCATTATCAATTGGTGTCCAAAACTGTTATTAAAAAAATTTAGGACTCTCTAAAGCATGATTTCCTGCTTCTCCTCACCTTACTTATGGTAAACACCATAAAAGACTTTAATGTCCATTCATTTATTTACTTCATAAAACTAAAACCCTACACTATTTGTCTTCCTGTGGTCAACTTATTCCCTTCCTGTCACCATGACTTTATGTCTTTTTAGGGTTGAGCAATCAATAGTCCACTATATGTCTACACCTTTAAAAAAATTCAGTTTATTGATTGAATCTGGCTCATTAGCTCACTGTATCAGATATTATCTTTGAAGTCCACCTATGTTGCAGTATGTGTCGGGCACTATGAACTCCAGAAGCAGCTACCTGGTTTCCTCTAAAGATGCGGCCTGTGGGTCACAGTGACGGTTACCACAACTTCCACTGGGAGGGATGAGGGAAGAATGCAGGTGGTTGGAATGGAAAGCTTTGAAAACATTTGAAAGTCGTCTGTTTATTATTTCAGGAGCGTCGGTGGCACAGCGGTTACTCCTTGGCTGTGATCTGAAGCTGGACACCACCAGCAGCTGAGGGAGAAACAGCAGATTGTGACTCCCGTGAACAGGCACAATCTCAGAAAACAGCAAGGGGGTCGCTGTAGGTCAGCAATGGCTCAAGGGCAGTGAGCTTGGATTGGTTTATTTATTATTTATCACTTTCGTGTAGCTGCTGTAGTTGGCTTTCAAAGAATGAAGTTAAGTCTTTCAGTTTTTGTCCCTTTCAACTTGGTGCCTGTGAGATGACAAACTGGTAAGGCTACTAGTCAATCTTCCAGACCAAAATATTTTATTTATAAAAGAATGGACTTTGTGGAAATAAAGAGGACAAAATATCTATAATATATAGAGAGGAGACCTTTTCTGAAGTGACGTTACATATAAGTTATTGATGGTCTGCCTCACAGTCAGCACCTCTCTACCCTAGTCTACCCTCTCTCCCCACAGATGCAGTCAGGTTTACTTAGGTGTATTCTATCTGAGGAAGGCCATGTGTATAATCTTTTGAGTTATTGAAAATGAGATAATTGAAAAGAAAATGCAAAAGAATTACTTCATCTTATAAAATTCTCTCATGTGAACTCTGACTTCATATCTATAACAAAGATATTTTCTGACTACCATTCATTCTTTTATGCTTCCAACCTTTGCTTTCCAATTACCAAAGATTAGTAATGCATTTTTATTGTGTTTAAGATATATCATGCTGAAGGATTTGGTAGAATTCTTTGATTTATTCATCAATAGATTTGGTGAGAGCAATTAATTAGAAAAACTGGTTTATGTGAAGAAGAAATGGCACCAGGATTAGAGAAAGACTTATTAATTAGAGATATGCAGATGACACAAATTTGCTTGATGATACAGGATTTCAGTGTGGATTAAATTTCAGTGTAAAGAAGACTGAAATTCTCACAATTGCATCCAATGGTAACATCATGATAAATGGAGAAACAATTAAAATTGTCATGGATTTTGTCTTGCTTGAATCCACAATCAATAGGCATGGAAGCAGCCATCAAAAGACCAAGAAATATTCGATAAATCTGTTGCAAAAAGACCCCTTTAGAGTATGGAAAAGCAAGAACATAACTCTGAAGATTAAGGATCACTTGACCAAGTCATGGTATTTTTTATTGGCTCATATTCATGTGAAGGTTGTACATTAAATAAGGGAGATAGAAGAATTTGTGCATTTCAATTGTGGTGTTGGAGAAGAATATTGAAAATATCATGGACCACTAAAAGAATAAGCAAGTCTATCATAGAAGGGCATCCAGGGTGCTCCTTAGAGAAAAGGAGGGCTAGACTTCGTTTTCTACACTTTAGACATGTTGTCAGAAGAAACTAAGCCTTGGATAAGGACATCAGGTTTGGTATGGTAGAGGACAGCAAAGATGGGGCAGACTTTCAAAGAGATGGACTGACACCATGCCTGTAACAAGGGGCTCAAGCATGAGAATGACTGAGGATATGCTACAGGACTTGGCAGTGTTTCTTTCTGTTGTGCATACAAGAGCAGCAGCACCTTAAGTGATTAGTGAACAAATTTGAATTGTTCTGCTGACTACATTTTCTAGAAGTAGATAGACTTGACCCTATCACAATCAGCAGTGCACTTCAAGATGCATGTTGAAACATCCTTTTTGACAATGAATGCAAAGCCATTCCTCTTGACGTGTCATTCCCACCATTTGATCATATGTCAAACCATATACTTTTCTAAATCAAAATTGCCAATACCAGTCCATTTCATCTCTCAACTGCCTAGAATGACGATTTTTATGCTTCCTTTTCATTTTTAATGACTTCCAATTTTCCTAGATTCATGCTTTGTGAATTCAAAGATCTGATTACTAGTTGGGCTTTTCAGATGTTTCTTCTCCTGTTGAGTGTTGTCCCATTACCCAATGAAGATCCTAAAAAATATACTCCCATAGACTTTCCTCCATCTATGCCATTATGGTTGACTCTACTTGGGGAAGGAATCTCTTTCTCGGTCCTAATTTGAGTGCCTTCAGACTGGAGAGGCTTATTTTCTGGCACTCTCTCTGACAATGCTCTGCTTCTATTCCTGTTTTTCAGAATTACTCAATGTCTTGATCCTGACCACAATGTTTTCAGTGGTGAGTTACTCAGTAGTAGACAGCCTATTCCTTCTTCATAGTCTGTTCTTGATCTGGAAGCGCTGCTGAAACTTGATCACTTTGGGTAGTTCTCCAGGCATCTGAAATATCAGGAACTTCGCTACCAGCATCACAGCAACACTCAAGTCACCACAGTGTGACAAACTGACAGACAAGTGGTGGGGAAATTCCATCTATTGCTACCATCTCTCTCCTGAAATGTCTACACTCTGGTGAAATAAATAATAAAGCACAAGCATACATGCACATCTAAGGGTTAAAAAGCATTTTATGTGTTGGCACAAAGTTAAACACCAAAATCCTGTCTGTAGAAGAAAGGATAAAGTGTGGTGCTTACACGCAATGGGATATTATGAATCTGTGTAAAATAATGGAGAGGCAGCTAAATATATCAAGACACTGACAAAGTTAGAAGACATAATGCTCATCAAAGTTAGTCCATCTCATAAATACAAATATGATACAGTTATAAAGAAAAATAAACAAGAAAATCATTTATTTTACATCAAAAAGAAAAAGCTTTGAAGGCTATGATGGTGGTGCAGTAAGGTAGGGAGGAAGGAGGCAATGGGTAGGGACCATAAAATCTGAAAACAGCAGCACAAAAGGAAACTATCTATCATAAATCTCACAATACATGCAATGATGGTATATGATATATTAGAAATATAATCTAACATTATATGAAGTGAGGATTCATAATGAAATCAATGGTGATTTATTATGTTTTGGTTTTGTTGTTGTTGCTGTTGTTGTTTTGGCATCACTGCCCTCCAGTGGTCGTGGGAGCTACCCAGCCTTGCTCCTGGAGAGCTGCTGCTGGATTTGAAATGCCAAGCCTATGGGCCACGGTCCCACACTCAACCATTACACAACCAAGGCTCAGCCCAAAATCCATGGTAATTTCTTACAGTGAATAGAACTCGTGTCTTAGATCAGAGAACATTTTAGAAACCAAGATACAGGCACTCTGTATCCTCATTATTATTGGGATGTCATTGCTTGTTGCTCTCTCAGTGGACAGGGAAAGATAAGGGTAAGTAAAAATGTATTGCTATAAAAGCATAAAAACGTTTATTCAGCAAAAAATATCAAGGTGTGAAGACATTATTTCCTTACACATCTTTCATCTAGGTCTATGCGTTTCTGACTGTGGTGCTTCCAGTGACTTACACATTGGGCTGCTGGCTACGAGGACAGCATTCCAAAACCACCTGTCACGGGGACAGAGAAAGAAAGGGTTTTGTATTCCTGTAAAGAGTTATAGTCCTCTGCCTCCCCTCCCCCCTTGATGGCTACCATATGTAGCCTTAGATTTGATCTGGCCCCTGCCATATTACCTGGCCGTTCTCCCAGGTTTTTCTCTATAGAGTAGGTTTTCCCGATGCCCCTTTCCAATTTTAAAATTATTAATATGCTTACCTCAGCGGATTCATAATTGTACATGTCCTTTTGCGCTTGGCTAACTTCACTTAGCATAATTTCCCCCAGTTCTTCCCATGCGGTGATGTGCTCCATGCATTCATCACTGCTTTTCAGTGATGCATAGTACTCCATTATATGTATGTACCACAGCTTTTTAATCCATTCATCAGTTGATGGGAATATGGACTGCTTCCAACTCCTTGCAATTGTGAACTCTCCTGCGATGAACATTGGAGCACAGATTTCTGGTCGTGGATTGTTGCTTGTCTCTTCTTGGTATGTGCCCAGCAGGGGAATTGCTGGGTCATATGGTAGCTCAATTTCCAACTGTTTTATATATCTCCAAATTGATCTCCATAGTGGCTGTACATACATGCAGTTCCACCAGCAGTGTATAAGCGACCCTATCTCCCCACAGCCTCTCCAGCATTTGTTACTTTATGACTTTTTGAATTGTATTCTGATTTTTGAAAGGGAAGGGGACACTAAACCATCAAAGGGGAGGTTTTGTTTATATCTCCACAGGGAAAGAGAGACCAAACTTAAACCTGGAGACCCAGCATGTGAATGCAGCATGATAGCATGGAGTGGAGAACAAGGGGAGGGACCTGAGAACACAACCCCAACCCCAACTATAGGGGCAGCCACCTCTCTACCAGAGGAAGTTGCCTTGGACGCCAGCACTGAAGCTGAAGCTTGGGGCGTGAGATAAGCCTGACCAGAGCACATGAGAACAAATGAAAGGGGAGGAAGAGAGAATGACATGCATCCTGGCCCACCGAGCCTTCAGGGCAATAATCCCACTCAGAACAGCTACTGCACAAAGAGGACTGCACAGCTAGCCCCATTAAGAAATACGGTTACCCTTGCTAACCCAAGGCTTATCGGGGCCAGGAAGAAGAAGTGGGGTCAAGATTATACCCTGTCGGACATAACCACACCAATGCAAAGCACTAAGAGTGTGCAACAGAGCGTAGAGTCACAGATGGAGTGACAAGGATATACTTTGGGGCCAAGGTATTGGCACCCCATCCAACTGAACCCGGGGTCATGCTAGGAGGTCAACTACAGACCTTGAACTTTATACAGGTTTTTATACTGCAATTATTTTTATTATTCTGTTACATATTGTACAGTACATTGAGGGGGTTTCTTGCTGTTGTTATCATTGTTTTATTTGCTTAAGTTGCTCCATTTTAGGAGCCCTTTCTTGTACATATTGCTACCTCTACAGGACTATCTAGACAAGATAGACTGGACAAAGAGGTTGGAGGTGAAAATGACAGGACTGATGGTTCCAGGGTAGGGAACATTGAAGAGGGGGAGGAGGAGGAAAGGTGGTGATGTCAACCAGCCCAGGAAAAAGGGAATAACAATTGATACAAATGCAGGGACAAGGTGGGTGAGAGAAGGCCAATAAGGATTGATTAAGGCTAATGTAACAGAGAAAAAATACTGAAGCCCAAATAGAGAGTGAGCATAATAGTGGAACAAGAGGGAAGCAAATGGAAAGAGAGGAAGGAACTGGGGGATAACGAACATTTATAGAGGTTCAAATACAGGTATGTACATAGGGGCATATATTTATGAGTGAGGATGGGGAAAGAGATTAATGTGTATACTTATAGGGTTAGTAGTAGGACAACAGATGGGCATTGGACCTCCACTCAGGTATCTCCTCAGTTCAAGAACACTTTGTTCTATTAAATTGGCATTCCAAGATGCTCACCTTTCCGACATGATCACTGAAGACAAGTGTGTGCATAAGCAAAAGTGGTGAAGAAGCTGATGGTGCCTGGCTATCAAAAGATGGAGCGTCTGGGGACTTAAAGGTTTGAAAGTAAACAAGCAGCCATCTAACTCAGAAGCAACAAAGCCCACATGGAAGAAGCACACTAGCATGTGGAATCATGAGGTGTCAAAGGGATGAGATATCAGGCTTCAAGAACTCAAAAGCAAAAATTTGTATGCTCACTTTCCTGATATGATCGCTGAGGACAAATGTGTGCATAAGCAAATGTGGTGAAGAAAGCTGATGGTGCCCAGCTACTAAAGGATACAGCATCTGGGGTCTTAAAGTATTGAGTAAACAAACGGTCATTCAGCTCAGAAGCAATAAAGCCCACACGGAAGAAGCACACCAACCTGTGTGATCATGAGGTGGTCAAGGAATCCGGTGTCAGGCATCAATGAGCTAAAATTATATTATTATTAATGAGGGGGAGTACAGATTGGGGACCCAAAGCCCATCAATAGACACCCTTTTGCAGAGGGGTTACAAGGAGGAGATGAGCCAGTTAAGATACAGGGTAGGAACTAAGAAATATGCAACCTTCCTCTAGTTCCCATGCTGCCTCCCACCCACTATCATGACCCCAATTCTACCACATAAATCCAGCAAGACCAGGAGATGTACAGAAGTTGGAAACGTGGGAAACTTAGGATAGATGATCCATCAAGACTAGTAATAGGAGTGGTAATACCAGGAGGGTGGAGGGATGGAGGAATAGAAAGGGAGAACGAACTTCAGGGATCTACACGTAGCCTCTTCTCTGAGACACAGACAACAGGGAAGTGAGTGTTGGGACACATTGTACAGTGTACAGGATGAAAAAAATAATTTGTAAATTACTAAGGGTTCAAGGGGAAGGGTAATATAGGGAGTTCATAATGGGGGCCTGAAGGGTGGGAGAGTGTTTTGAGAGTGATGATGGCAATGGGTGTGTAAAAGTGGCCTGCATAAAATTGATGTTATTAGGGATTGTGATGGGAGTTGTATGAGCCCCCAATAAAATGATTCATAAAAAGGGGGGGGGGAGGAAAGGGGAGTTTTGTGGTTTTTTTTAAAGAGGAGCTTGTACCAAGGGATCAAGTAGAAAATATTTGGAAATGTATGTGGCAACATGTGTGCAAATGTGCTTCATACAAATGATGTACTGAATGTTGTAGTAGCTATAAGAGCCTCCAATAAAATTATGAAAAACCAAAAAAAAAAAAAGACTTACAGTCCACCCCAAAAAAAAGAGTTACAGTCTTTGGAATTCATAAGAAGTAACTCTGCCCTGTCTTTTAGGGTCTCTGTGAGTTGACGTAGACTTGAGAAAACTGAGCTGTGTTTTATTGTTTATTGAATGCTTCCCTGAAGAATTCTACACTCTTCAATAAACACCATGACAAATGTTCAGTCTGGGCATCTTGAAAGACACAAAATGCTCTTCTCTTAAATGCTTATTTTTTACTTTGCAAACAAAAATACTGAAGTGGTGAAATCAAGACTACGGTGTGAACAGGATAAGGCTTTTCAACAAAGGGGTCATAAGACATCCCTTGTTCTCTTCAAAGAATGAACAGGTGTCTTGTCATCATGCAAAATCCTTCCATTGCAGCTTTCAAGCTGCCCTCTTTGTTACCTGTACAATTTCCATTTTCTTGAAACTTCTTCCTAATAATTCCCCCATGACCACCCTGTGTCCTTCTAGAAAATCTGTCAAGATTAACACTTTTCGAATCACCCAAAACCAATCACCAAAACTTTCTAAGCTGCAAGTTGTGTCCTGACATTAACTGGCCAAGAGAATCTTTTCAAAAGTCATTGTTCTGTTTGGGCATTTTTTTAATTAAAAATCATTTTATTGGGGGCTTGTACATTGTTTTTCACAATACATAAATAAACAAACTGTGCCAAGCACCTTCACATGTTCATTGCTGTCATCATTCTCCAAACATCCATCTTTCCCCTTGAGCCCTCGATTCGGCTTTTCCATCATTTCCCCTATTCCCCTGCTCTCCCTTGCCCACAAACCCCAAAAACTTTATAAATTATCATTGTTCTGTAATATATTACACTGTCTGACCTATCCCCCCAACCCACTCCTTTGATTCCTATCCTTCCAATATGAGCTTATGTGTATATCCTTGCAGTTGGTTCCGTCTCTCTACCCCACCTTCTCTCCACCCATCCAGCAGCTCCAATCTCACCACTGGCCTGATGAGGCTCATCCACCTTGGTTTTCCATAGCTCCAGTTTCCCTTTCAACTAGTGTACCTTTGCTAGGCCATCTGAATTTGTAGGGTAGAGTTGGGACCATGATAGTTGGGGGGTGGGGGGGAGGAAGGCTTCAGGAACTAGAGGAAACTTATATGCATCATCACTGCCTGGATGCTCCTTGACTGCTCTGTCTCTTGCCCGAGACTCTAGGTGCTCCTTCAATGCAAGAACACTTTGTTCAATGAATCTAGTATTCCACGAGGCTCACTGGCCCAACACGATCACTGAAGTAAAATGGTTGCAAAAGCAAATGTGATGAAGAAAGCTGATGGTGCCCAGCTATCAAAGGATATTTCCTTTGGAGTCTTAAAAGCTGGGAAATAAACAATAGACCATTTACCTGAGAAGAGACCACACCCACACAGAAGAAGCACAACAACCAGTGTGGCAACAAGGTGGTGAAAGTCTAGGCAACAGACATCAAATGGGGAGAAAAAAAACATGTATCACTTTGTGCACACATCCCCATGGTGCCCATTAAGGACATGTGGGTGCATAAGCAAGAATGGGGAGAAAAGCTCATGGTACCCAGCTATTAAAAGATATAGCATCTGGGGTCTTAAAGGCTTGAGTATAAACAAACAGTCATCTAGCTCAGGAGCAACAAAACCCACCATAAAAGAAACTCACTTGCCTGTGTGATCATGAGGTGCTGAAACAATCAGGTATCAGGCGCCAAAGAACAAAAATCAAAATCAATGGACCAATTGACTCCCAATTCAATCGCTGAAGACAAATGGATACAGAAGAAAACAGAGTAGAAGAAACGATGGTGCCCAGCTACCAAATGATTGAATGTCTGCAGTCTCAAAGACTTGAAGATAAACTAGTCGTTGTTCAGCGCAGAAACAGCAAAGTCCACAGGGAAGAAGCACACCAGCCTGTAAAAAGGCTAACAAGACCGTGTCCCTTAACCTACAAAGGAGAATGAAATAAATTCTTCATAAAGTTAAATTACCTTTAGCAAAAATGGCCTAATTGGGGCCTGGCTGTGTATTAATATAATGTTAAAGAAGATTTAGATGTTTGCAATACTAGAAAAATAATAACTGGATTAACACAGTACCTTAAAATCAAAATAATATAAAGTAATATTTATAAAACTTGGACTTAACTTGTGCATGTGATGTAGACTTGAAGTCAACTCCATTCCAACTAATGTTGGCCAAAGCACATGAGATCATATGCCTTTCCTTTCAAAATTGCTATCATATTTCAAGATTCACAACAAAATATTTTAGAGATTGGGTTAGCCACAACCCATCAGACATCTGAGGACGGACCTCTTTTGAGAGGAACAATTTAGATGTGCGCTGTTTCACAGCTACAAAACCTTCTTATCACCTTCTTCAGAGCCCCCACAACTTCTTTGTTCCTCAGACTGTATATGAGGGGGTTGAGCATAGGGGTCACCATGGTGCCAAATACAGCAACAATCTGGTCTTGTTCAGGTGTATGGGAAGAGCTGGGAGTCATATAGATGAAGATGGCCTGACCGAAGTAGAGACTCACCACAGTCAAGTGGGAAGAACAGGTGGCCAGGGCTTTTTGCTTTCCTTTGCGGGACTTCATCCTGAGGACAGTCAGGAAGATGAGGAGATAGGATGACAGAATTAGAATAAATGGGACTAGGAGAAACACAACCGTGGTTACAAATATCACCATCTCATAAGCTGATGTGTCTGCACAGGAAAGTCTCAAGATGGCAGGCACCTCACAAAAGTAATGATTAATCTCTCTAGAGCCACAGATAGGGAATTGCATTAGATAGATGGTATGGATCAGGGCTACAAGGGCCCCTCCTATCCAGGCTGAAGCTACCATTTGCAGGCACACTCGGGGGCTCATGAGCACTGTGTATCTCAGGGGGTTGCACACAGCCACAAAGCGGTCATAGGCCATGAGGGTCAGCAGGACACACTCAGAAAGTCCAAGAGTGAGAAAGAAAAACAATTGAACGGCACAGGCAAAATAAGAGATGTTCTTCCTCCCAGTGAAGTAGTTGGTTATTGTCTTAGGCACAGTGCTGGAGATGTATGCCAGGTCAATGAGGGAAAGCTGGCTGAGCAGAAAGTACATTGGGGTGTGGAGGTGAGTATCCAGCCAGATGAGCAGAATCAGGAGGGCATTGCCAACAAATGCAATGGTGTAGATGACGAGGACAATAATGATGAGGACATAGGGGTGCCTGAATCCAGGAAACAGCCCCAGGAGGATGAAATCTGTTGAATTTTCATTAGTTGTGCTCATGTCTTAAAATTTTCAATACAAAGTTGAACAAAAAAGCCTAAGGGAAAAGATAACATGAGAGTAATTGCATTACTTTGTTGTATAGCTTTATTTTAAAATAAATTTAATCTATTAAAAAATAAATTTCTTTCACAATTTCATCACTTTGTGTTTTTATAATCATAAAGAAAATGTTCTATATACTTTAATAAAGTAGGAATTTGAAAAATGCCCCAATGAATGTAATTCAAAAATTTGGAATTACAATTATGTGCATTTGACCAAATGATATTTCTAAAAATCATTTTATTCAAGGCTCATATAACTCTTATCACAATCCATACATCCATTGTGTCAAGCACATTTGTATATTTGTTGCCATCATCATTCTCAAAACATTTGCTTTCTCCTTGAGCCATAGGTATCAGTTCCTCATTTATCCCCTCCCTCCCCGGCACCCCCTCAACAAGCCGTTGATAATCTATAAGTTATTATTATTTTGTCATATCTTACACTGTCTGTTGCCTCCCTTAATCCACTTTTCTGTTGTCTGTCACCCAGGGAGGGTTTATATGGAGATGTTTGTGTCCCACCTTTCCTCTACCCTCCTGATAATGCCACTCTCACCACTGCTCCTAAGGAGTTCATCTGTCCTGGATTAACCTTGTTTCCAGTTCCTATCTGTACCAGCCTACTGGGATTTGTGAGGTAGAATTGGGCTCAAGGTAGTGGCAGGGAGGAAACATTAGAGATCTAAAGAAAAGTTGTATGCTTCATTGTTGCTACACTGCATGGGATTGGCAACTGGAAAACCCCTTACAGAAGGTGGCGGGGAGTAGATGAGCAAGTCTGTTCAAGTGATATTTTATTCTTTAAAAAATGGTGAAAACTCCTAACTAGAGTTTTCAAGCAAATAGCCATTTGTTTTGGTGGTTTATTTTTTTTCTACTCCTAGCTACTAGTAAATTTTATTCTGCACTGGGTGTGTCAAATGAATTATGCTCATCTCTCACCACAAAGGATATTTTGAGAATCTCTGGTGGGGAGAGGGCAGTGGAAGGAAGTTGGCATTAACAAACTTAGGGACATGGGAAAAACAATAGATCTAAAATCTGAAAAAAATTATTTTTTTTTAATTTTGAAAAGAGAGGTCTAAAATCAATGGTGTGGAGGGTATAGGAGGCCTGGTAAGGCTTAATTGAGAGCAATGTAAGTGAGAGGAATTACTGAAACCCAAATGAAGGCTGAGCATGGTGGTGGCATAAGACGTAAAAGTATATGGAGGAAAGGAGTAGGAAGCAAAGGGCCTTGGTAGAGGTCTAAATACAGCCATGTACATATATAAATATACTATTATATGATGATGGGGAATTAGATTTATGTACATATATTTATAGGTTTAATATTAAGATAACAGATGGACATCAGCCCTCTACTTAAGAACTCACTCAATTCAAGAACACTTTGTTCTATTAACCTGGCATTCCATCATGCACACGTTCCCAACATGAGCATTAAAGACAAAATGAGTGGATAAGCAAATATGATAAAGAAAGTTGATGGCTCCTGACTGTCCGAAGACATAGCACCTGGGCTCCTAAAAACTTGAAGATAAATAAGCAACCTTCTAGCGGAGAAGCAAGCCCACATGGAAGAAGCATACAGCCTGGGTGCTGGGATCAGGTATCAGGCATCACAGAACCATAAAAGCATATCACTGTGAATGGGGGTCGGGGGAATGTGAGCAGGGACCCAGAGCAGATCTGTAGCAATTGAACATCCACTTCCAGAAGGTGGTGGGAGAGGAGATGAGCTAGTCTGTTCAAATGATATCTTATCCTTTAAAAAATGGTGAAAAATCCTAACTAGGGTTTTCAAGTAAATATTTTGTTTGGTTTTGGGTTGTTTTTGTTTGTTTTGTTTTGTTTACTTCTGGCTACTAGCATATTTTATTTTGTACTGGCTCTACCAAGTGAATTATGCTTATCCCCCAGCACATAGGATATTTTAAGAATCTCTGGAGGCATTCCTCAATTGGACTCCAGAGATGTTCAATACCAGGAACATTTAGTGTGAAGGAAGGTCTTTGTTCCTTGTTTTCTTTTTCCTTGAAATTCACATATTTCAATTTCTGTTTTTGTTTCTCTAGTTATATTTTTATCACAAATAAATGAACAACCTCATTATTCAACAAAGTGTGTCCTGAAACACAATAGCTGTCCTCTTTCGGTTAAATTCTTAATCAACCATTCTTGGCTACAAAGTAGAAAAATTGTCATTGATTTTACACTGTCACATTTAAGACAAATATTTGGAGAGGGTAATGCCAAGCAATATAGTTCAATTTCTCTCTCATATATATGAGACCATATACTTATAATATTTGCCCCTCAAAGTAAAAGAGCTGTTTGATTTTATTCATCTAAATCAGTGATCTCTATTTTATTGCAATCAGAATTTTTACTTATGTTGCCAATACTTTCTCTCATTTATATTATTTCATGTTATTCCAAATACTTTATCTTTATATGAGCATATTTCCTTTATATGAGAGAAAAATTAAATCATAATAAATTAAAACTCAGCATTAAATAAAAAGTTAACAGAGATCACAGTGTGGCGATATTTTAAATATAGTTACTACAAGTTGATATCAGCACCATAACCCTAGGCTATTATGTTTTCTGCTATATATTTTGTTTTTGGAGGAGTGTATGCTACTTTGGGAAGGGTTCCTACTCTTGATGTTTCTCAGTCTCTTTTCTTGTTGCCATGACAATGCAACAATGCCATGGCAATGTCTCTTAAAGCAACCATTTTTCCTAGAGGAGAGTAACAAACATAATTGTTCTTCAAAATAATGGTTCATAGTGCTAATTATTACATGGAGTATTATGACTGATGAGCACACTTGCAGGAAAAGCAGGCTAAGGAAAGTGTTGGGGGCTTTATTATGGAAATGAAAAATAGAGAAAACAACTTCAAAATTCCATGGTACAACTAGGCATATAACTTCAACACTCACCCTTAAAATTAGAAAGTCGGGCTACTTGATTTCCAAGGGGGTTTTCAAACATCTTTCCAATTTCATAGGGAGAATGAAGGTTTATATTTGTAAAAGTACTGAAACGTGACTCTGTAGAACCTTCCATTCATTGAACTGGATGCAATCTTAATTAAAAGATATTTAGACATAGTGTATGCTACTTAGAAGTTCCACAAATGAATCAAATAGTTACACTGGTGATTTTTCTTCTTTTTAATATTAAAAATGAAATTCAATTGTGTGGGTGGTCTTACCTAACTGTTATAAAAGTTTAGATGTGTTACTTTCTAGTGAATGTAATATTTACCTGGTAAGCCCTTGAAATATTAATGCAATTCACAATGTCTATTAAAAGGATAAAGCACCAGTGGTATTAACCTAAGAAACCCGTTAAAATTTTGTGGATATGACAGAAGTCACTTCTGTTAGTAAAGTTGGGATATACTTCTCCTACTATTCCAAATGTTCTCAAACTCTTCTGAAAAAAAATGACAACTAATGTGAGGATAGACTTTTTTCTTTTAATATATTTTTGCATTAATTAGGTCCTCATTTCCCTTCAAGCTCCTTTACTGTGTGCACACACACCAAAAATAATAAGAATATAAAAAAAGAAAAATCCCAAATTTGAAAAGAAAGCAGAAAATATAAAACTGGAACATATAAAAATGGATCAGAAGGAAAACAAAATTTCAGATATTAAAATTTAGCCTAACTATTTCTGCATTAATTCACTCTCATATGCAGTATGTCTAGGGAATAACTATTCACAGACCTAGTCAATGGTTCAAGAGAATTCATTGAAGGTTTTCCAATGAACTCTGTCAGAGGGAAAACTTATTCACACCCCTGGTCAGTGGTCCAAGGGAATTCAATGGAGGCTCAATCTGAGAGGGATTCTGCATATGAATTAAGTGCATTCACTGTCATCCATGTACTTTGACAAACCTGGTCCACAAAATTTAAGCTAGCATTCAGTGCTCTCCTCTGAGCTTGGGATCTATTATTTGCAATCCTTGGATCACACAGACTGTTGTGTTTTTTGGTGTGTGGGCTTGTCTGCCACCTCACTTATATGGCTGCTTGTTTTAAGAAAGCTTTTATGGACCCTGACACTCTATTTTTCTAACACCTAGGTACCATTGATTTCTCACAACACTCATATCTTCAATGAGCCTTTTGAAAACAACAATTGAACAAGGCCACATCATATGAAACAATAGTTTTCCGTTTAGGGTTTCTGGTGAAGTACAAGGAGAGCTTTGTTTTATGGTACATGATTGGATGCACAGGTGATATTGGCAAGTTCAATAGATACAATAATGCAGGGCAGGACTATACCTCCATAAAAAAATACCAAGGCAATTATGCAATGAAGAATAGCTAATATAGGTGCAGAACTAGCCAAGTGCAAAATACGATGCAAAACACATTGTATAAGTTTTCATACTGATTGTCCAGAAGCAGAGAGAGTCAAATTGATGCATAGATATGCTGCCACCATGTCCACTTACAGGTTGTGAAGAAGAAAGATTGTGAGTTCTCACTTTCAGACTCCTGGATCACTGTCTCTAACATCAGTTCTCCCAGTCTCTTACAGCTCTGTAGCTTACATATTTTTTTAAAAGCATTTGAATTCATGTTATATGTCTTCTCCTCCACATAATAATAGGATGCACCTAATAATATTGATTCCTCACTATGAGAAGTAGGTTGCTTTCTCTTTTTCCCCTAACTTGAGTTTCAGTAGTTCCTGTCTCACTCAATCATTATAGACTTGGTGAACAACCATAATTAACTTTTAAGTTGAAAATCATGAATTTAGCTTTAGGTAAATTGCCACCAACCTCAATACTGCTAACTGTTGAGCCTCCAGATTCTGCAGCCATCCATTGCATACCTCATGACTCTCTGGCATTAAAGCAGTCAATTCTTGTATTGGAAAACTCTGGTCTCAGACATTTGAGAGCCTCAGAAAATGTATTAATTAAATTTCTGTATTCCAACGTATTAAAGTCTGACTGAGGTCAGAATATGAAATCTCAATACTGTCTCTTGGATAAAACTAAGTATCATAATAGCTCTCACTGAGCTGTTTCCCACCAAATTGGGAAACTTTTGATGAGTGTCTTATGGGAGGTTCTCCCCAGACTTTAATTAACCATAGACACGGAATCATTGCCAAAGTATTATAAAACTCAAAAAAAAATCATCACCATCCAGTATTGCATGTTTTTTTTCAAAAAAGAAAGAAACTATTAGATTGTATTGGTTAGTGAGATATGAATATTATTTGACAAGAAACTTTTTTAAATGAAGCACTAGATAGTCAGAGTTCCACAAAAATAGCAAAGAAAGTAAACTTACACTACCTGACCTCAAAATCGGCTATACAACCACAGTTGTCAATACATCCTGGTACTGGTATCATGATAGATGCATGAAACAAAAGATCGGGACAAAAAACCCAGATATAAAAGCATCCACATACAGACAACTGATTTCTTTACAAAGACCCAATAAGGATTAGATGAGAAGCAGATGTCCTCTTCAGTAAATGATGCTGGAAAAACCGGATATCCACTTGCAAAAGATTGAAAAAAGACCCATCTCTCACCCCATGTACAAAAATTCGAGGTGGATCAAAGATGTAAAAGTAAAACCCACAGATATCAGGATCATCAATGAGAAGTGTGGGGCAAATCTCTGTGTCCTAGTGCAGGCACTACATGGGTTGCCAAAGACAGCAAAGGAATCATACTCTGTGGAAGGCAAAAAAGAGGAGTATGTCCTACTGAAAATACAACATGTGTGTACAATGAAGGGCTCTCTTAAAAGAGTGATGCGATCGGGAAGAGATATTTATGACATAACAAATGAGGGACTGATTATTATCATTTATATTATATTACAAGACCACATTCAACAAAAAATACAATAGCCCTCTGAGAAGGTGGGTAAAAGACCTGAACAGATGATTGACAAATGATGATACACCATTGTTTAATAAACATGTGAGGAATTGTTCCTATTCACTAGTCACCTGGCAAATGCAAGTCAAACGGCCATGAAATATCATATAACATCCATAACTGTAACCTAGTTTTTAAAAAACTGAAAATAACAAATATTGGAGAGAGTGTAGTGAGATTGAAATTCATATCCACTGCTGATGGGCTTGTAAATAAATAAGTACAACCACAGTGGAAGGTGGTATGGTAATTATTAGAACAGATGGCAATTGAAATACCAGAGGATTCAGCAATAACATGATTGGGTATATACTGAAAATAAATAAGAAACATATGACAAATAGGCATATTCCCCAACCCATGTGCATTGCAGCACATTCACATTGTCAACAAGCTGGAAATGGCCTAAATTCCCATTAGTAGAAGAGAGGATTATAATCTCTGGTACGTACACACAATGTAAAAAAACAGCGAAGAAACTATGAAACACGTCAAGATGTGGAAGGATCTGAAAAACATTATACTGAGTAAATGTAGTCAATCACATAAGGATGAAAAGGGTCACCCACTGCTCTAAGCAGAAGCAACAAAATGGGCACATTCTCAGAGGCGGGGGGCAAGACAGCCTGTAAGAGAGCCTGGGCCATGCAACTGGACCATACACAATCTGCTCTAGGTGAGTATTTCGAAGGTCCCTTTGCAAGAGGGCACCCCACATCAGCTGGGATCAAATGGTCAAGGGACAGAAAGGGGATATTGCCTATAAGTAGCTTCTATGTAAACCTATGATAGGTCCCTCCTGGACCAGTAGACAGCCCTATCAGGAGGATGACACAAACTGATGGAAAACAAAATCAGGAGAGGGGAGAGAAGCAAATACTTCTAGGGGAACATGAATGCATGTGTTGGCAGGAAAATAAGCAGGCCTGACCTCCAATTGGGGTGAGGGTATGAGTAAAAATGCTTTGGGGGGGCTTGAGCCGGGGAGTGTTTTTAATGTGACACTGAATGGGCCACATTATCCCATGTCTCTAAGTGTATTCTGAGAACCTAGGTTGGGTGCTGTAGAACACTGAGACACAGAATCCTGGATCTTCAAGGCACACAGCATGCTCCAGAGGCTGCATCAGTGAAATCTAATTCAGGAACTCCACAAGGAGAACTGGACTCTACCTTAGACATACTTGTTACCTGAGGACTTAAGCTGGTAAATACATGAATCTGAAGAGGAAGAAGACAGCTGTTCCAAGATGATTGAAATGTTGGTAGGTAGACAAACATGGTCTTGCTGCATCAATGTCCTATATTCTGTATCAAGATATATATTGTTCTGGTAAACCTAGCTGACATTCTCAGTAATAATTAAGTATAAATTTAACTGAAAATTAACCACTATTTTGTGTAAATAGTGTCCAGTCATGATAGGATTGCTTCTTTTCAATTAAATAATTCAAATAATGTGATAGAAGTTATCCTACATTGATTGATCCAATATTCCTCTTTCAAAAGGGTTATAGAAAATTATTACCAGGATCTAATCAAACACAATATTAATGAAGATTGTTATACCTAAAGAAAATTATTGATGAGTATCATAAATTAACACCGAAATTTTGAAAGACTACTAAAAGTATATTTTTAAAGACACAAAGAACATAGATCAGGAATGATTTTGTTTTCACATTGGGTCCTAGCTCCAAACTTGAGAACGGTTACATCTTGCATCATGGTCCTGCTCGATACTCACCTTCCCTTGCAAACACAGAGGACAGAGACACTGTATCACAAAAGTTGACAAAGAATATAGCTTTCAGTTAAAGTAGCATCAGTGTCTTTAAGGCTTATCTACAAATAAGCAGCTCACTAGGTGAGATTCTAAATAAGTCTACATGGAAGAATCACACCCTCTTCAGTCAGCAAAGGATTGTAAGTCATAAAGCCTGAAGTCAAAGGAGGGATCAGAACCAGAGCCTAAATTGTGAGAATCTGGTTTGCAGAAGTCAATGGATGACAGTGTGGGCCCAAGATACATTTGTGTGAGCTACATAGAAAATAAGCCACATAGAAAATAAGTTCTTTCTCGACCCCTAGTTAAGGGATGGGAGGAAACTATTTACTAAACAGAGTGTATTGGAGGGAAGACGACAGAGGATCAAAAGAATTTTGCTACTCACTTCCTCCTATGACACACGCTACATCATGCGGTTTGAAAACATTCAGCATTTTTGTCTCATTTTGTTTGCTCAACTTGAGGTTCTTGTTTCTTTTTTTATCATTTTATTGGGGCTTATATAACTTTTCACAGTCCATTCATCCATCCCTTGTATGCCAACCACTTTTGTACATTTGTTGCCATGATCTTTCTAAAAATAGTTTCTTTCTACCTAATCCCTTGGAATTAGCTGCTCATTTCCTCCCTCCCTTCCTAATCTCCCCTCCCTCATTGTGTTAGACCAGGTAAACTAGAGAAACAAATTCATAAGCACACATATGGATATAATGGTACGGTTTATATACAAGAAGAATAGGACATTAAGAAAGCATCCCAACCCAGTCTAACTCAAATTCATAAGTCCATTATGACAAAGTCATTAGCCCATATGCCCCATACCAGTCTATAAACTCTCCTTCCAACTCACGAAGTCACAGGCCAGTGGGTACAGAGTTGTGGCTCTGACAGGGATCTCCCCATGCCTCCTTGCTTCTAGGGCTCAGGGTTCATCAAGAGCATCCAGTGGTGGTAAAGGCAACCTAGCACTGGCAGGGATTTCCATCTGGCTTCTCCAGCTTCAGAGGTCTGGTTCCATCAGGGTAAAACTTTGTGGCTTCTCCTCCATCTCCTTCAGCTCCACGAATGCTACCATCTTGTCTTATCCATAGTTCATTGTCTCTGAGACTAACTCCCAACAACTAGGGAGATGACTTCTCATCTCAATGAGGGAAATATCGAGAGATATCCCAGAAGTCTCAGGAGAAAGCCATGCCCACACAGAGGCCTTATTGGCTACTGAATGACTATCTCCAGATTAATAGGCTAGACTCCAACCCTACATCTCAATCATGAAATTAGCATAGGCACATGACCGCCACAGACCACCCCTTGTTAATTTCACACTTTCACATAACACTGTAGCCATATGTAACTTTCTTATAAGGATTAAATCATGTCTATACCTAACAGGATGAAACAAAAATGCATAATTCAACATATGTCACCACCATTTAAAAATAACATTCTAAAAATGAATAAAGCAAGATATATCTTTTGCCTTACAATTATAGCTACATAATATCTACACCTTAATCCTATAAACCTATGAATATATATTCCCTCACCTATGAAAGTTTGTAAGTCAACCACCCACCTCATGCCTTTATTCCCCCATTTTGTGTACCTAATTTCTATATTGCCCACTTATATCAAACCAGTGCTCTGAGGAAACAATCATATCTTTCAACGTGAAGAATCTTCACTCCACTTGAAACCTTGTGAAATGCTCATCCATTAGTGTGTTAGTGCGGGTAGACTAGAGAAACAAATACATAGACTCGCATATGGATATAAGGGAATGGTTTGTATACAAAAGGAATGGAACACTGAGAAAGCATCCAACCCAGTCCAGTTCAAAGACATGTCCAATATTAGCCCATATGCCGATACCAGTCTATAATCTCTCCTTCCGACTCAGGAATTACAGGTCACTGGGTGCAGAATCCTGGAGGTGACTCCCCATGGCTCCTCGCTTTCAGGGATCAGGGTCTTTCAGCAGCATCCAGTGGTGGCAGAAGCAACTCATCTCTGGCAGGTGTCCACACGTGGCCTCTCCAGCTTCAGAGATCTGGCTCCATCAAGGCAAAACCCTGTGACTTCTCCTCTGGCTACTCAGACGCTGTCATCTTGTCTTGTCCGTGATTCATCATTTCTGAGACTCTCCCAACAACCGGGTAGATAGCTTCTCATTTTCACGAGGAAAATATCGTGAGATTTCCCAGATGTATCATGAGCAAACCATGCCCACACAGAGACCTCATTGGCTACTCAAAGGCTATCGCCAGATTAATAGGCTAAACTCCACCCCTACATCTCAATCGGGAATTTAACATAAGCATGTGACTGCCACAATTAGCAAAGTCAAATTAGGACAAGCCATCCATAAAGTCAGCAGCGATATGCACCAGTTCACAGACTCAAAATACTTCTCTTCCTCTGGTCGGGTTCTGGTCAACTCAATGTGGACTGTCTCACTTAGCCTCACCAGAGTATCCATTGGTCGCCTTCTCTTTAGACCATGGTCCCATCACAAATTCTCAACACGCCTAGTCCTCTCATGCTAGGTCATGAGCTTCAGACCAGTCAACCCTCTCTTATCTTCTCTATTTCCCGTGAACTGAGTCCACGGGTGGCAGTAGACAAACTCAACCCACAACTTTATTGATGCAGTTCTTCTACTTCTATTCAAAGAGTAGATCTGGGTGGTCACCTAACAAGCATTTCAGCCTGCCACGGGCCTCCTTTAACATTCAGTCCCAGAGGAGATATCTCCATGGTTCTAGATTCCTTCACTTCTGAAAATAATCACTTGTCAAGATTTTCCAAGGAAACAGACTTCATCCTTCTTCAATGGTACGTCTGACCTTCTCTAAGAATACAAATATCCTGAGTACACCAAAAAACTGGGTGGGGTAATTTCTTCAGAGAAGTTTTTCTAGGTGTGGCCTAAACCCATCTAGGACAAGGTGGAGTTAATCTCTTCAAATATGTCTTTGAAGCTGAGTCCTAAACCCTATAGAGAGAGAAGCATCTTCCACCTCCAAGGAGTTCCCAACATTCTCAAAAGAAGACCATGCCCACACAAAAGCCTCATTGGATATGACTACATTGACAGACTAGAGCCACCTCTTCACTCTTAATCCTCTCAAGTCCCAAATTGACACCAGATTATGTAAGTACCACATTTGTGATTGCTACTCATTTTAGTATTAAAAATTAAATTCTGTGGGCAATATTCATTAAAACAGCTGTAAGTGATTATGTCAGTTACTTTCTATTGAAAGTAATAGTTGACCACTAAACTACAGTGGACTTTACCACTGTGTCTCAGTGACTCAAGGTCTTAGATGTTAACCAAATAACAAGAAATATTTTTGTGCACATGACAGAAAGCAACCTGTTTTTAGCACTGTTTTCCCACATCTCCCATCCTTAATTTCTGAGGTTGTCCCAAATTCTTCTGATCAATGAGAATTTCATCATTGTCTTCTTTGTTAAAAAAAAAGTTTTTTGTTCACATATCGCTCATTGTTATTTGTGTTACTGTTCCTCTCCAACTTCCCTGCCACAATAAAGCCCTCAGCAACAGTTACCAACTAAAACATAGAAAAATGTCAATCTAAGGGAAAGCAGTAAGTAATGAAAATCAGATCACATGAAAAATGGGTCAAAGGGAAACAAATAATAAGACGTTAACTTTTAATCTTATCTTTAGTTGCTTTGTTTTGCAAAGTCTTGTTTTTGTACATATTATTATCTATGCATGTCTCTCATGGTAAGATTGGTGGGATAAACAATCTGAAAGAGAAAACAGTTAGTCCATAGATCTTGGGGATACAGGAGAGGGAGAGGCAGGGGAAAGGAAATGGGTATTAAAAAATCCAAGGAAAAAGGAACAATGAATGACATAAAATTAATAGTGTGGAAGATGCAAAAGATCTGGTAAGGCTTTATCAAGGGCAATGTAAGAATTAACTGAAAACCAAATGAATATTGAACAGGATAGTGGGACAAGAGGAAAGTGAAAAGAAATAGGGGCGAGAAGTAGGCAAAGGACATTTATAGAGGTCTAAATACTGACATGTACATATGTAAATATATTTCTATAAGATGATGGGGAAATAGATTTATGTACACATATTTATAGGTGTATATTTGAACCAGCATCAAACTAGGCACCCCCATGTATCAGGCAGGCCCCTGGACCAGGCAGCTCCTTGCACCCCTTTTACATCAACCACACCAAGCAGGAGATGAACAACCTGCTGAGCTTTATAAGCCCTTCTTCTGGCATTTCTCAGAACCTATCTTGCAAAAGGACACAGCCCCTTCATGGAGCTGGTCACCTAGGAAAGTGCACAGCCCCTCTCCCTCGAGTTCCAAGAAACAAGTTTGCAAAACAACATGATTTGCTAGCAAGTCATCTCCAAAACCCCAAACACAGCCTGCCTGCCTTTATATATCCCACCACCCCAATACCAGGCATGGCTTCCCTGGCCTAACTCTCAGTCCGTGGAACCCACCCCGGAGCTCAAAATAGTCCTGTACCTCTCTCTGCTGTTGGTTCCCTTCCCGAAAGTCCTTCCCTACCTCCAATAAAACATATCTTTGCTTTTGATCCTTAACTGAACTCTATCCCCTTTCTGAGATGCTGCCTCAACCTCTCAATTTAGCATTAAGGTAGAAGATGGGCATTGGGTCTCCACTCAAGTACTCCTTCAATACAAAAACAGTTTGTTTTCATAGCCTGGCATTTCATGATGCTCATCATCCCAGCACTATCAAAGTCAAAGAGGGTGCATAAGAAAATGTGGTGAAGAAAGCAGATGGTGTGCAGCTATCAACAGATAGAGCATCTGGGGTCTTAAAAACTTGAAGGTAAACAAGCAGCCATCTAGTTCAGAAGCCACAGAGCCCACATGGAAGCAGCACACTAGCTTGAGTGACCATGAGGTGTTCATGGGATCAAGTATTAGACATCAAAGAAGAAAAAGTCATATCATTGTGAGTGAAGGGGAGTTTGAAGTTGAGATCTAAAGACCATCTGTCAACAATTGGACGTCCCCTTACAGAAGGACTGTGGGAAGGAAATGAGCCAGTCAGGGTGCAGTGCAGCAATGAGGAAACATACAATTTTCTTTAGTTCTCTAGTACTTCCTGTTCCCCACTATCATAATCCAAATTCTACCTCACAAATCCAGCTAGACCAGAGAATGTTCACTAGTACAGAAAGAAACTGGAAGCACAGGGAAGGCAGGACAGATGAACCCGTCAGGACTAAAGGTGAGGGTGCTGATACCCAGAGGGTGGAGGGAAGGTGGGATAGAAAAGGAGAACTAATCACAAGAATCTGCATTTGACCTCTTCCCTGGGGAACAGACAACACAAAAGTGGATGAAGGGAGATGTTGGACAGTATTAGACATGACAAAACAATAATAATTCAAAAATTCGTAGGGGTTCTTGAGGGAAGGGGAAAGTGAATGGAATGAGGAGTTGATCTAAGGGCTGAAGTAGAAAGAAAATGCTTTGATAATGAGGATGGCAACAAATGTACAAACGTACTTGACACGATGGATGTATGGATTATGATGAGTTGTACGGGCCCCAATAAAATGGCTTCTAAAAAATTGTCTCATGAGAGGATCCACATATTAAAATTAGCAGCAAATGCTTCATAAGACTTTTGAGAAATATTGCGGTAAATTGAAATTCCTTAATATAGCTCTCATCCATGTAGTTGGAACTCCCACATACTAGTTAGGTGGGACTATGCAAATAGAGTGTATGAAACCAATAGAGGGAATTGGTCAGCTTTCTTTATTACCCACTGGCTCTATAGATGAGCCCTCTTTGAAAGAGGAGTAAAGAAAGAAATCCCAGTACCTTTAGAAGAATACATTACAGATCTCTGTCCAAAGTAGTGAAGGAACATAACAGAAGGACCACATCAAGCATGGTGCTAAGACTATGAGAGCAAGAGGAGCAGTGCCGAGACTGTGGGGCTGTGAGACAGAATGATGGGCTAGCTTCCTGGTCGCGGAAAGCAGAGTCCAATGGACCCTGTGACTGAGAGTCTGAGGACTAGAGAGGAAATTGGTGCTGTCTAAGGAGTGGTGTTACTGTGGACCAAGGATTATATCCTTAATGACTACCAATCCTGATTTTTGGCAATGTGTTAAGTCTTCTACTAAACACCCATAATTCTGAATATTGTCTGTAAGTTGTGTATGGCCATAATAGCAAATTATCAAGCCTTAGATACATTCAGAGCAGTGTGGAAAGAACAATGGATGTTAGAATAGGGAAACAGAATATGGACTATAGAAACATCTGACCCCTGCTTGTGGAAATTGGGAACATGAAAATGATCAAATGTGGTGCTCATGATGTACTGTAAATACATTTAAAGAAGCTAAGACCAAAAGAAAGTGTACTTAAAACAAGTTATGATGGTGATGCCTCATGAGGATAATTTTCAGAAGCAAATAAAAATATTTTTGAAAATGAATGGAAAATTTGAAGTTGAAAAATATAAAATCTGAAAAAAATTCACTCCAGAAATTCAATTATAGGTTTTGTGTTAGTCTGGGTGGACTAGAGAAAGAAACTCAAAAACGTGCATATGAATATAAGGGTATGGTTTATATACAAGAGGAATAGGCCATTAGGAAAACATTCCAACCCAGTCCAGTTCAAAGTCATCCGATATTAGCCCATATGCCTGATACCTGTCTACTGGATGTCCTAGCTAATAACGTAATGACATTATGACATTAAACACATCCATCTGGGAGAAGTGTAGGTGAAACTATCGCTGTTTGCAAGCAACATGATTCTATACAATGAAAACCCCAAAAATTCCACAGCAGGAGTTCTAGAAGTGGTAAAAGAACAGGAAAAAGTGGCAGGATACAAGATACAAACAGAAATCTATTGGTTTGTTATATACATCAGGTGAAACTACAGAAGAGGAGTTGTGGGTGTCAACAAATCCAGGAACAAGGGAACAACAAGAGATATAAAACCAATGGTGAGGAAGGGCACAGGATGCTCGGTGGACTTAATCAAGGGCAATGTAGCAGAGATGAATTACTGAAACCCATATGAAGGCCTGACATGATAGTGGGAAAAAAAAAAGGAAATGGTTTTCTGGGAAAACCATGAGTAACACGTACCAAAGGAACTCTACAAAAATAGAACCAAGAAAGTTACTAAGAGGGAAATTCAGCACTACAGGATTGCAGGAGGAGCTTCAAAAGAAAAGTAGGCACAAGATTTTGAAGGGCTGTTGGCTTACTACAGTGGAGGCCGACTAGGGTTTGACCTTTACCCTGCCATTGTCTCAGCCGAAGTCAAGATCAATTGGAGCTGACACAGTGCCTTCATCTCAACACAGGAATGGGTTGCTGCAAAATTAAAACCACAATCAAGGATCAGGGCTCAGTTGCTTTACTGCCCTCTCTTCTCTCTATCACCACAGTGTCAGTGGGCTTAGTTCTTTGGTGATTTTCATCTTGGTCTCATCCATTTTCTCTCCCAAGCCACTGTGGACCACCAGACCACTCCCCTTAGCCTCGACCATTTACACCTGCTCCATCTATCTAGGAGAGTTCCACCCTGTGCAGCTTAGCCCTAGGGAAGCCTGCACAAACTACACCAGGGGATGTTCCACCCATCTCCTTCCCAGGGAATTCCTGCCTTTGTGGCTGGTCAGGCTCCTGTCTGTCTTCTGTGGTCTCACATGACGGAGAGAACTTCTTCCCACCTGCCAATGCTTCACACAGCCTAAAGTAACATCCAACACTCCCCAGAATTCCATGCTACTGGTGAAACCTCTGCCTAACCTCCGCAGCGATCTACCTTGCCAGGGCAATTCCACCTACCATTCACAGTGCTCTACACAAAAGGAGGCAACCAACAAGCCTTTTGTGGCTCTCCTCTGGAAACAGGGACCACCCCCCACCCACGTGCTCTCCATTGTATCCCAAGTTGAATATTGGTTGGCTAGGGAAAGAGTGAAGCCACAGGAGAATAAAGTGGTAGTCCAATTCCACACTGAAATTAGCCACAGGCAATTCAGAGAAGCATTTCTATAAGTCTCCCAGAGACAGCCAGTGCTTTTGACTCCCTGGAAAATGGCACCTGGTTCCTCTAAAACAATGCAATGTGAACAACAATGAGCCCCAAACCTCAATGAAAAAACAGGAGTAACATAAGGCAATGACAGATGCCCTGATCCTAACGGCATGCATGGAAGAAGCAGACATTGATCTGCCACAGTAAGAAACTTTCAGAATGTTACTTGTAGTCATTCAAGATATGAGGGAAACAATACATTAAAAATGATGAAATAATAGAGGAGATAAAGTTCACACACCAAATGGAAATACAAGTATTTAGAGATAAGATTACAAAAACCAATAGCAGACTCAAGAACAGAAGTAATGTACATTTTTAAAGGTCTAAATACAGGGATATAGAGGGGAGCATGTACATGGCTACAGATTAGAGCTCAGGACACAGAGAATCCAGGTCAGATAAAATCCCTCAAGAATGGAATTGAAAGTAATGATACCAGGAGGGTTGGGGAAGGTGTGGAGAGGAGGAGAGGTAGGGGGATCCAATTGAGATTATCAACAGATAAGTAGAATGAGCAACAGAAACTATGGGAGAAGGGTTACAGCAGTCAATCTAAGATATGAAAATAATAAGTATCTATAATTAATCAAGGGATCACAGGGGTGGGAGATGCAGAATTGACTTGCAATTTCTGGATGGCTAGTGATCATGAATGTTTCCTCATATGTCTGTTAGTCATTTGAGGGTCATATTTTGTTGAATTGATTATTTGATTACCCAGGGTTCAGATAGAAAGTCAATACTTAGAAATTAATTTTGGCAATATATGCAAAATATGCTTCATAAAATTGATATATAGATTGGTATAAGCTGTATAAGATCCCTCAATAAGATGATCTTTAAAAAAAAGACTAAACTAAAAATCACTTTAAAATATGTTAGTGAAGGACAGATGAGATGACAGCCAAATAACAGACATGGCAATATATTCTAAGTAAATTCCATAATGTGGCAGTTATACAATCTTTTCTAAACTTTAGTGAAAGGGTGGAGTCTAACCCGTCAGTAAGGCCATAGCCAATGATCCTTCTGTGTGAGCATGGGCTTCTCCTGAGGATTCTGGAAACTCCTGTCTTCCTTCCTAGAGGTGAAACACACACTCTCTCTGCTTCCTTCCTAGAGGTGAAACACAAACAATCCATCTGACAAGTCACATAAACCTTTGTTGATGACATTCAGAGCCATGGAACTAGAGGAGACATATGGAGAGCCCACTACCACTGAGATGCTTACATAAGACTTTAGACCCACTGACCTGGGACCTTCCTGTTTGGGGCATCATTTCATGTGCTGCAAGAATCTGTAGAAGAATTGACTCCTATCAGACATATGGGCTGACATCAGACTCATGGGCTGATGGGTTGATCAGACTCATCAACCTTATGGACTTGATCTGGACTGGACCAGAATGTCTTCTTAGTATACAATAACTCTTGGATATAAAATTCTTTCTTACAGACATATAAGAGTCGATGGATTTGTTTCTTTATTCAACCCAGACTAATGCAGAGCACTCCACTAGGAGGTATATCCTGCACTCCTGGCAGCAAGAATCTCAACATAGATATAAGTAGACTGTATCTTCTGAATGTGGGAGAGATGTAACACCTGCTGACAGACTTCACTTTACCAATGACACTATCCATTTCTGTGAAGCCCACTGTTCGCCGGCATCGGATAGGTAGACCTGCCTCGACAGCTTGTTACTCAAACCTAACTTTTCACTTTTCTTTCCTGTTTAGTTTTCTCTTTCCCTTCCTCCTTTCTTACTTTGTTCTCTGATGCCCTCCGGTGTCTCACACTCTTGTACACTGCACATGTTCACAATAGAACACTGCCAAAGAGCAGATTTCCCTCCCATGAGGTGGATTTTTCTTTCCTTTTTGCTTTTCTATTTCTTGCATTTTTTCCTATTATAACACTCTAATATTTTCAGATTCTATCCCACTTCTTCAAGTATCTTCTTCCAGTGTGGTCCCAGCCTCTTTGAAAATACCTATTCTCCATAAGCAGTCCTTTACATTCTCACTGATTCACCAGAACAAGGACTTTTTCTTTGTCCTCTCTGAGTGAACTAACATTCGCACATTCATGGTTCCATGGCAACATAAATTAACATTTACTCCCAAGCCACACTTGCTCTTTTGTTTCCCAGCTCCCTGCAGTCCTGCAGTTCTACCCATTATCTCTTCTCTCTCTCTCTCTCCCTCTCTCATCTTGTACAATACATTTCAATGGCATATATTGCTTTTGATTGAGCCTTATAAAAATATTTTCCCATTATTGATCCAAACGTTCGGATCTCTTCAGAAAACTACTTATCATTATGACAATTGCTACAATAGTTTCCCTCTTCTTCCATAAATTTCTTCTTGCTCAATTTCACTACCATATATTTTCAAGTTCCAGTTAGACTTACCCCCAGAGCCAAATACCTCTGTATCATCAGAAACTCACACACCACTAAACTTTTACTGTACCATGGTGCTGAGGAAATATCAGTCAACCATAGTAAATGAAGAAAATCTAGAACAAGTACAAACAACTAAAAATCAAACCAAACCAATGGAACACTCTGAAGATGAGAACATAAAACTACCAGATGCCAAATTCAGAAGAATTATGTTCAGACCATAGCCAGAGATGTAAGGAAGCCCCCGATGGAAGTAATGGAAAAGCTAAAATTGGTAAGCCAATAAGAATTCCAGAAGACAAACAATAAGATAATAGAGGTAGGCAACATAGTAAACAAACTGAGGAATAGAAAACAAGAGATGGAAAATCAAATTGGTGAGTTTGAGGACTGCCACTCTTACTATAAGGGATGAGAGAAACAATCAATATAAAAAGGGAAGGAATCAGAAAAAGGCATGAGAATGATGTGAGACACTCTCTAAAGAAACAACCTAAATCTCATTGGGATCTTAGAGCAAAAAGAAACAATAAATGTACAGAGAAAAAAAGTATAACGAAATCATGGAAGAATCTTTACCAACATCATAAAGGAGAACAAAGTAACTATTGAAAGGTCTGTGACAACCCTAAGTAGGATTAATTCCAACAGGAAAACATCTTGATATGTCAGAGTCAAGTTATCCAATTTCAAGAAAAAGGAGAGAAACCTGAGGATAGTCGAAGAAAAAGGAAGAGTCACTTGCAATGGAAAACCAAAAAGGGTAAGCTCGGACTTCTCAGCATGAACAATAAAGACAGAAGACAGGAGAGTGACATATGAAAAATTCTGAGAGAAATTAAACTGACAACCAAAAATTCTTCATCTAACAAAATTATCACTCCAATACAAGTGAAAAATAAAAGTAATTCCAGAGAAAGAAAAGCTGAAAGTGAGAAATAGAAACGAACTGCAAAATAGCCAGTTATAAGAATGATAAAGCCCAAGACAAACGATCCCTTCAGGACCAGTGGTGAGAGGGGTGATGCCAGAAGGGGGGAGAGAACTTGAGGTAGAAAAGGGGAACTGATTACAAGGATCTTCATATAACCTCCTGCCTGGAGTACAGACAATAGGGAAGGGGGTGAAGGAAGATGTTGAACAGTGTAAGGTATGGCAAAATAATTATAATTTATAGATTACCAAAGGTTAATGAAGGAGCAAAAAGCAGGGAATGAGGGGGAAAAGGAGGAGCTGATATCAAGAGCGTAAGTAGAATGTTGATGTTTTGAGAATGAAGAGGGCAACAATGTACAAATGTGTTTGACATACAGTGGATGTATGTGTGTATTCTGACAAAAGCTGTAGGAGGCCCCAATAAAATGATTTTTTAAAAAGAATGATAAAGCAAATGCTTGGAATCTAAATGGTGCCAATTATTTTTGTCTCTTTGGCAAATGTAATTTCATTCAAGTACCATTACACATATTCTCAAATTAAGTATGTTATCTTTGTATATTGAAAGTATATGTTAGGTTGATCATTCATATCATTATATATTTTGGGGTCTATGGATAGTGTTTTAAAGTGTTTCCTACACTTTCAGAAGATCTTGGTTGTATCAAAAATATTTTTGTGATATAAAAATTAATAAGGAATTGTTATGCATTTTTCCCTGTATCTAAAAAAGGAGATTGGCCTATTTAATATGTAAGAGTTATTCTACTGTAAAATGATAATAGTTAAGAACATTTTGATAAATGCACAAGGAACATATTTTGTTATATTGAAATAGTGATTCAGTAATAAAATATGAAATTAACTGGGTACAAAGTCTGTCCTAACTAAATGGTACACAAACACCATATTAATAAAATACTTTCTGTCAAAATGGAAATGATTCTGTTCAAAATTAAAAGGGTAATATGAATCTAGGCTAATGCTAGAAATATAGAAAGAGCACATTGAACTCAATGGAATAAATTAGTGAAAAATGTCAGCATTCCCTTACTTCCCTCATAACAACTACCTTACAGCCATTTCTGACTGATTTTGGGGGCTTTCCTAGTGTTTGTAAATCTTTACCAAATGAAGCAAGAATGTCATCATAGTGACTATCCATAACTCTGCCTTCTTAAGTTCTCTACAGTTTCTAAGAAAAAGCATGACTGAAAGCAGAAGCAACATCTTCACATAGGAGACCTAGACTTTGTCAGTGCAGCAGGCAAACTGTACATAGACATGCTTGTAGTTCCTCTAAAGGAAGTATAGACAGAATCGATGTTAATAATAATCAAAATAGTATTTATTATTAACCCATATGGAGAACTTAGTAATGTCAGGGTGCTTCACATGTATTAACCATGAAGTGTTCTGAGGACCTTAAGTGCATCTTGGGCGTTCTGGATGGGCTGGAGGGCATGGAGGAGACGGATGTATCCTGTCCTCTGAGCTTCAGCTGTGCGGCAAAGACTGAGGAAATGCTCAAAACCAGGGAGTTGATTCAAAATTCTCCCTCAAAGGACAAAATCCTAATACTCAAGTAAGGGAGCCCTGTTGCATAATGGGTGGTGGGTTGCATTGCACTCTGAGCAAAGAATCAGCGTTCAAGCTCACCCACCACTGTGAGAGAAGGAAGAGACTCTGTTCCCATGAGCTTGGCCTCTAGAGCAGGGGTCCTCAAACTACATATGGACTGAGGCCCACCAGGGACATTTATCCGACCACCAGGTGTTTTTGCTGCCACTGCTGTTCTGCTAACAGCCGACTCAAACAAAGCCCGCAGTGAGTTTGTTCATAGTTGTTTTTTTAAACTATGTTCTGGCCCTCCAAACATCTGAGGAGCAGTGAACTGACCCAGTATTTACAAAGTTTGAGGACTCCTGCTAGAATATCTGAGTCAGAATGGATAGTGTTATGAGGCGTTCATATTAAGTCAAGTGAGGTGGGTTTAAATTTTTTTCATTATTCTTTTTTTTAGGTCAAACCTAATTTTTTTGTAAATCATTTTATTGGGGCCTCATAGAACTCTTACCACAAGCAATACATACATATATTGTAAGCAAAGCACATTTGTACATTGTTCTTCTTAATAATTTCCAGTTTGATTTGTTGCTGTTCTTAGCTGCTGTGGAACTCCCTACCTCACAGAGAAGCCATGCACAAGAGAACTAAACACTGCTAGATCCTGCACCAACCCCAGGATTAGTTGTGCCCTTGATCCTTTGGACACAGAGTTCTTTCATTGTTTTTTTTTGTTTGTTTGTTTTTTAGAAAAAAGCCAACAGATGTCCTGGATAGGTCTTTCTTAGTCTGAAACCTCTGCTGAAAGTCGCTCAGCACCGTAGCAACATGCAAATCTCTGCTGAGACATGGGTCTTGTCTGCACTTTAAAACTTGAATCAGTCCCAGATTTTCTATGCTGACGATGAGAATTGTACTGCTGAAATAACAAAGATATCATATATTAATCTAGAGCACTGCAAATCATGTTTACCTCTTACTCCTTTAACCACATATTTTGAGAAACAATCTTTTTCATGTGGCCCAAACTTACCTGCTTTTTCTTTGTTCATAGGCTTCAGCTCCAGCTTTGTGGCTTTGGGACTAGGTAGACCTCAAGTGTGAACTTCCTGCATGGAAAACACTTATTTTTCAGGTGTGTTTTTTTCAAAACAATTATTTTTTAATAGGAAAGCAATTACATTCTCCCTTCCTTTTCCACTTATCTAGTTATGATTTTCTGATGAGACTCCAGCAGTTTCAGGCACTCTGTTCTGCTGAATGGCTCGTGGACATTCCATTAATCAAGTCTTGCTTCCAAAAACATTTTCTTTGATATTTATGGGTTCCAATAAAAAATCAGTAACATTTCTGTTCCACATCTGGCTCAGGTAAAAGGGCTATGTAGGAAGGCTCACTACCAGCTTTTAGATCAGACTAAGTTTTTCCATATTATCTACTGAAGTATGTATCACAGAATGGGGTCACTCTTGGGAGGTACCTCATGGGAGTCCATCCTCAGGATGCAATTAGCCATAGATACAGAAAGAGGGCAAGGATAATGGAAACTTCTAAAGAAAAATAGACACTTTAGAGTGTTCCATATTGCTTATTTGCCAAAGATCATAGTTAATATTTTAAAGGTGATCTATTTTGGTTTAATTTACATATAGTGAAATTCACCTTTTAAAATTAACACATCTTGATGAGTTTTCATAAATGCATATGTAACAGTGAAAACCATCTCTTTTAATAAATCAAAATTTGCCAATTTAATATTTTGCAGTATAATACAGTGATCTATTTCTATTTTGCTACGGAATCATTATCAATTGGTGTCCAAAACTAAGCTATTAAAAAAAATGTAGGACTGCCTAAAGCATGACATCCTGCTTCTCATCACCTTTCTTATGGTAATCACTATAATAGACTTTAATGTCTATTCATTTATTTATTTCATAAAAATAAAACCCTACATGATTTGTCTTCCTGTGATCAACTTATTCCCTTCCTGTCACCATGACTTTATGTCTTTATGTTGATTGAGCAATCAACAGTCTACTGTATGTCTACAGCTTTTTTAAAAAATCAATTTATTGATTGACTCAGGTTCATTAGCTCACTGTCTGGGATATTATCTTCGAAGCCCACCTATGTTGCAGTATGTGTCAGGCACTATGAACTCCAGAAGCAGCTACCTAGTTTCCTCTAGAAGATGCGGCCTGTGGATCACAGTGACGGTACCACAACTGCCACTGGGGGAGTGAGGGAAGAATGCAGGTGGTGGGAATGGAAAGATTTCAAAACATTTGAAAGTCGTCTGTTTATTATTTCAGGAGCGTCGGTGGCACAGCGGCTACTCCTTGGCTGTGATCTGAAGCTGGACACCACCAGCAGCTGAGGGAGAAACAGCAGATTGTGACTCCCGTGAACAGTACAGTCTCAGAAAACGGCAAGAGGGTCGCTGTAGGTCAGCAAAGACTCAAGGGCAGTGAGCTTGGTTTGGTTTATTTATTATTTATCATTTTCGTGTAGCTGCTGTAATTCGCTTTCAAAGAATGGAGTAAAGTCTCCCGGTTTTTATCCCTTTCAACTTAGTGCCTGTGAGATGACAAACTGGTAAGGCTACTAGTCTATCTTTCATACCAAAATATTATATTTATAAAAGAATGGATGTCTGTGGAAATAAAGAGGACAAAATATCTATAATATAGAGAGAGGAGACCTTTTCTGAATTGACGCTACTTATAAACTATTGATGGTCTGCCTCACAGTCAGCCCCTGGCTAGTCTACCCTTTCTCCATACAGATGCAGTCAGGTTTACTTAGGTGTATTCTATCTGAGGAAGGCCATATGTATGATCTTTTGAGTTATTGAAAATGAAGAAATTGAAAAGAAAAGGTTAAAGAACTCATTCATCTTACAAAAATCTCTCATGTAAACTCTGACTTCATATCTATTACAAGGTATTTTCCAAATACCATTCGTTCTTCTATGCTTCCAACTTTTGCTTTCCAATTACCAATGATTAGTAATGCATCTTTATTGTGTAATTAAACTATGTCAGACTGAAGGCTTTGGTAGAATCCCTTCATTTCTTCATCAACAGATTTGGTGAGAGCAATTAATTAGAAAAATAGGTTTATATGAAGAAGAAATGACGCCATGATTGAAGAAAGACTTATTAATTAGAGATATGCAGATGACACAAATTTGCTTGAGAATATAGGATTTCAAACTTCAGTATGGATTAAAATTCACTGCAAAGAAAAAAATTGTTTTTAATTCAGTGCAAAGAAGAGTAAAATCTCACAATTGTACCAATTGGTAATATTATGATAAATGGAGAAAGTGTTGAAGCTGTAAAGGATTTTTTCTTGCTTAGATCCACAATCAACAGTCATGGAAGCAGCCATCAAAACATCCAGAAACATTTGGTAAATCTGCTGCAAAAAGACCCCTTGAGAGGATTGAAAAGTAAGGACGGAAGGTTGAGGAGTATTGTGCACTTGACCAAAGTCAAGGAATTTTCCTTTGCCTCATATGCATGTGAAAGTTGTACATTAAATAAGGGAGAGAGAAGGATTTATGCATTTCAATTGTGGTGCTGGAGAAGAATATTGAAAGTATTATGACCGCTAAAAGGATAAACGAGTCTCTCTTAGAAGTGCATCCAGGGTGCTCCTTAGAGGAAAGGAGGGCAAGACTTTGTCTTCTACACTTTAGACATGTTGTCAGAAGAAACAAGGCCTTGGACAAGGGCATCAGGTTTGGTAAAGTAGAGGACAGAAAAGATGGGGCAGACTTTCAAAGAAACGGACTGGCACCACGCCTTCAACAATGGGCCCAAGCATGAGCATGACTGAGGATATGCTATGGGACCCAGCAATGTTTCATTCTGTTGTGCAAACAAGAGCAGCACCTTAAGTGATTAGTGAAAAACTTTGAACAATAGTTCTGCTGACGACATTTTCTAGAACATAGATAGATATAACCCTATCACAGTCATTGGTGCACTTCAAGATGCATCTTGAAACATCCTTTTTGACAATGAATGCAAAACCATTCCTCTTGATGTGTCATTCCCACCATTTGATCATGTGTCAAACCATATACTTTTCTAATTTAAAACGGCCAATGCCAGTCCATTTCATCTTTCTACTGCATAGAATGATGATTTTTATGCTTCTATTTCATTTTTATGACTTTCCAATTTTCCTAGATTCATACTTTGTGCATTCAAAGTTCTGATTATTAGTTGAGCTTTTCAGATATTTCTTCTCCTATTAAGACTTGTCCCATTACCCAATGAACATCCTAAAATACATACTCCCATTGACTTTCCTCCATCTATGCCATTATGGTTGACTCTACTTGGGGAAGGAATCTCTTTCTCAGTCCTAATTTGAGTGCCTTCTGACTGGAGAGGCTTATTTTCTGGCTTATTTTCTCTCTCTCTGGCAATGTTCTGCTTCTATTCCTGTTTTTCAGAATTACACAGTCTTGATTCTGACCACAATGTTTTCAGTGGTTAGTTACTCAGCAGTAGACTACCTATTCCTTCATAGTCTGTTCTTGGTCTGGAAGCACTGCTGAAACTGGATCATTTTAGGTAGTCCTCCAGGCATTGAAATATCAGGAACTTCGCTACCAGCATCACAGCAACACTCAAGTCACCACAATGTGACAAACTGACAGACAAGTGGTGGGGAAATTCCATCTATTGCTACCATAGCTCTATTGCAATATCTATACTCTGGAGAAATAAATAATAAAACACAAGCATACATGCACATCAAAGGTTTAAAAAGCATTTTATGTATTGGCACAAAGTTAAACACCAAAATCCTGTCTGTAGAAGGAAGGATAAATAAAGTGTGGTGCTTACACACAATGGGATATTATGAATCTGTGTAAAATAATGGAGAGGCAGCTAAATATATCAAGACACTGACAAAGAAGACATAATGCTCATCAAAGTTAGTCCATCTCATAAATACAAATATGATACAATTATAAAGAAAAATAAAAAAAATCGTTTATTTCACATCAAAAAGAAAAAGCTTTGAAGGCTATGATGGTGGTGCAGTAAGGTAGGGAGGAAGGAGGCAATGGGTAGGGACCATAAAATCTGAAAACAACAGCACAAAAGGAAACAATCTACCATAAATCTCATAATACATGCAATGATGCTATATGGTATATTATAAATATAATCTAACATTATATGAAGTGAGGATTCATAATGAAATCCATGGTGATTTATTATGTTTTGGTTTTGTTGTTGTTGTTGTTGTTGTTGTTGTTGCTTTGGCATCACTGCCCTCCAGTGGTCATGGCAGCTACCCAGTCTTGCCCCTGGTGATGTGCTGCTGGATTTGAACTGTCAAACCCATGGGCCACAGTGCCACACTCAAACACTACAAAATCTATGGTAATTTATTACAGTGAATAGAACTCGTGTCTTAGATCAGAGAACATTTTAGAAACCAAGATATAGGCACTCTGTATCTTCATTATTATTGGGATGTCATTGCTTGTTGCTCTCTCAGTGGACAGAGAAAGATAAGGGTAAATAAAAATGTATTGCTATAAAAGCATAAAAACTTTTATTCAGCAAAAATATCAATATGTGAAGACATTGTTTCCTTACATGTCTTTCATCTAGGTCTATGTATTTCTGACCGTGGTGCTTCCAGTAACGTACATGTTGGGCTGCTAGCTACTATGTCATCATTCCAAAACCACCAGTCACTGGGGCAGAGAAAGAAAGGGTTTTTTATTCCTATAAAGAGTTACAGTCTTTAAAATTCACAAGGAGCGACTCTGCCCTGTCTTTTAGGGTTCTGTGAGTTGACATAGACTTGAGAAAACTGAGTTGTGTTTTATTGTTTATTGAATGCTTCCCTGAAGAATTCTACATACTTCAATAAACATCATGCCAAATGTTCAGTCTGGGGATCTTCGAAAGACATTGTGTTCTTCTTTTAATTGTTTTATTTTTTTTAATTTTGCAAACAAAAATACTGAAGTGATGAAATCAAGACTACGGTGTGAACAGGATAAGGCTTTCCAACAACAGGATCATAAGTCAGCCCTTGTTCTTTTCACAGAATGAACAGGTGTCTTGTCATCACAGAAAATCCTTCCTTTGCAGCTTTCAAGTTGCCCTCTTTCTTACCTGTACAATTTCCATTTTCTTGAAACTTCTTCCTAATAATCCCCCATGACCACCCTGTGTCCTTCTAGAAAATCTGTCAAGATTAACACTTTTCGAATCACCCAAAACCAATCACCAAAACTTTCTAAGCTGCAAGTTGTGTCCTGACATTAACTGGCCAAGAGAATCTTTTCAAAAGTCATTGTTCTGTTTGGGCATTTTTTAAAAATTAAAAATCATTTTATTGGGGGTTTGTACATCATTTTTCACAATACATAAATAAACAACTGTGTCAAGTACCTTCCCATTTTTGTTGCTGTCATATGCTCCAAATATTCACCTCTCCCCTTGAGCCCTTGATTTGGCTTTTCCATCCTTTCCACTCTTCCCTTGCTCTCCCCTTCCCCACAAACTTTCAATGCTTTATAAATTATTGTTGTTCTGTCATATATTACAATGTCCCCAACCCACTCCCTTGATTCCCATCCATCCAACAAGAGCTTATGTGTATATTCTTGCAATTGGTTCCGTCTCTCTACCCCACCTTCTTTCCACCCATCCAGCAGCTCCAATCTCACCACTGGCCCAAAGGGGCTCATCTGTCTTGGTTTTTCCATAGCTCCAACTCCCCTTTTTATTAGTGCGCCTTGTACAGTCCATCTGAATTTGTAGGGTAGAATTGGGGCCTTTGTAGTTTGAGGGAGGAAGGTCTCAGGAACTAGAGAAAATTTGTATGCATCCTCATTGGCCAGCTGCCCCTTGACTGGTCTGTCTCCTCCCCAAGACTCCAGGTGCTCCCTCAATGCAAGAACACTGTGCTCTATGAATCTGGCATTCCACGAGACTCACTGGCCCAACATGATCACTGAAGTAAAATGGGTGCCTACGCAAATATGGTGAATAAAACTGATGGTGCCCAGCTATCAAAGGTTATATCCTCTGGAGTCTTAAAAGCTGGAAGGTAAACAATAGACCATTTACCTGAGAAGAAACTGCACCCACACAGAAGAATCAAAACAGCCAGTGTGGACACAAAGTGTTGAAAGTTCTAGACAACAGACATCAAACAGAGAGGAAAAAAACACATATCACTATGTGTACACATTGCCAAGGTGCCCACTGAGGACATGTGGGAGCATGAGCAAGAGTGGTGAAGAAAGCTGATGGTGCCCCACTATTAAAAAATATAACATCTGGAGTCTTAAAGGCTTGAGCATAAACAAGCATCCATCTAGCTCAGGAGCAACAAAACCCACCACAAAAGAAGCTCATTTGCCTGTGCAATCCTGAGGTGCTGAAACAATCAGATATCAGGCGCCAAAGAGCAAAAATCAAAATCAATGGACCAATTGACTCGCAGTACAATCGCTGAAGACAAGTGGATACAGGGGAAAACAGAGTAGAAGAAAAGATGGTGCCCAGCTACCAAATGATTGAATGTCTGCTGTCTCAAAGACTTGAACATAAGCGAGTCACTGTTCAGTGCAGAAACAGCAAAGTCCACATGGAACAAACATACCAGCCTTTAAAAAGGCTAACAAGACCGTGTTCTTTAACCTACAAAGGAGAATGAAATCAACTCTTCATAAAGTTAAATTATCTTTATCAAAGATGGCCTAATTGGGGCCTGGCTGTGTATTAATATAATGTTAAAGAAGATTTAAATGTTTGCAATAGTAGAATAATAATAACAACAGGTTAACAGAGTACCTTAAAATAAAAATAATATGAAGTAATATTTAAAAACTTGGACTTAACTTGCGCAACTCAGGTAGACTTGAGGTCAACTCCATTCCAACTAATGTTGGCCAAAGCACAAGAGAGCATATGCTTTTCCTTTCAAAACTGCTATCATATTTCAAGATTCACAACAAAATATTGTAGAGATTGGGTTAGCCATAACCCATCAGACATCTGAGGACGGACCTCTTTTGAGAGGAACAATTTAGATGTGTGCTGATTCACAGCTACAAAACCTTCTTATCACCTTCTTCAGAGCCCCCACAACTTCTTTGTTCCTCAGACTGTATATGAGGGGGTTGAGCATAGGGGTCACCATAGTGCCAAATACAGCAACAATCTGGTCTTGTTCAGGTGTATGGGAAGAGCTGGGAGTCATATAGATGAAGATGGCCTGACCGAAGTAGAGACCCACCACAGTCAAGTGGGAAGAGCAGGTGGCTAGGGCTTTTTGCTTTCCCTTGCGGGACTTCATCCTGAGGACAGTCAAGAAGATGAGGAGATAGGATGACAGAATTAGAGTAAATGGGACTAAGAGAAACACAACCGTGGTTACAAATATCACCATCTCATAGGCTGATGTGTCTGCACAGGAAAGTCTCAAGATGGCAGGCATCTCACAAAAGTAATGATTAATCTCTCTAGAGCCACAGACAGGGAATTGCATTGGATAGATTGTATGGACCAGGGCTGCAAGGGCCCCTCCTATCCAGGCTGAAGCTACCATCTGCAGGCACACTCGGGGGCTCATGAGCACTGTGTATCTCAGGGGGTTACACACAGCCACAAAGCGGTCATAGGCCATGAGGGTCAGCAGGACACACTCAGAAAGTCCAAGGGTTAGAAAGAAAAACAACTGAACAGCGCAGGCAAAATAAGAGATGTTCTTCCTCCCAGTGAAGTAGTTGGTTATTGTCTTAGGGACAGTGCTGGAGATGTATGCCAGGTCAATGAGGGAAAGCTGGCAGAGCAGAAAGTACATTGGGGTGTGAAGATGAGTATCCAGCCAAATGAGCAGAATCAGGAGGGCATTGCCAACAAATGCAATGGTGTAGATGACGAGGACAATAAGGATGAGGAGGTAGGGGTGCCTGAATTCAGGAAACAGCCCCAGGAGGATGAAATCAGTTGAATTTTCATTAGTTGTGCTCATGTTTTAAAAATTTCAATGCGAAGTTGAACAAAAAGCCTAAGGGAAAAGATAACATGAGAGTAATTGCATTACTTTGTTGTATAACTTTATTTTAAAATAAATTTAATCTATTAAAAAATAAATTTCTTTCACAATAGCACCACCCTGTGTTTTTATAATCATAAAGAAAATGTTCTATCTACTTTAATAAAGTAGGAATTTGAAAAATGCCCAAATGTATGAAATTCAAAAATTTGGAATTACAATTATGATCATTTGGCCAAAAGATATTTCTAAAAATCATCTTATTCGAGGCTCGTACGAGTCTTATCACAATCCATACATCCATTGTGTCAAGCACATTTATACGTTTGTTACCATTATCATTCTCAAAACATTTTCTTTCTACTTGAGCCGTAGGTATCAGCTCCTCATTTTGCTCTGTCTCCCCCACAAATAAAACATTGATAATTTATAAATTATTATTATTTTGTCATGTCTTACAATGTCCAATGACTCCTTTTATCCACTTTTCTGTTGTCTGTTCCCCTAGGAGGGGTTATATGTAAATCCCACCTTCCCTCCACCCTCCTGATATTGCCACTCTCACCACTACTGCTAAGGAGTTCATCTGTCCTGGATTAACTTGTGTTTCCATTTCCTACCTGTACCAGTCTACTGGGATTTGTGAGGTAGAATTGGGCTCATGACAGGCGTGAAAAGGAAACATTAAAGAACTAAAGAAAAGATGTATGCCTCATTGTTGCTACACTGCATGGGATTGGTAACTGGACAACCCCTTACAGAAGGTGGTGGGGACTAGATGAGCAAGTCTGTTCAAATGATATTTTATCCTTTAAAAAATGGTGAAAACTCCTAACTAGAGTTTTTAAGCAAATAACCATTTGTGTTGGTGGTTTTTTTTTTTTTCACTCCTAGCTAGTAGTACATTTTATTTTGCTCTGGGTGTATCAAATGAATTATGCTAATCTCTCACCACATAAGATATTTTAAGAATCTCTGGTGGGGAGAGGACAGTGGAAGGAAGTTGGCATTAACAAACCTAGGGCCAAGGGAACAACAAGAGATCTAAAATCTAAAAAAACTATTTTTTTTTAAAGAGAGGTCTAAAATCAAAGGTGTGGAGGGTATCAGAGGCCTGGTAAGGCTTCACTGAGAGCAATGTAAATGAGAGGAATTACTGAAACCCAAATGAAGGCTGACCATGCTGGTGGGATAAGAGGTAAAAGTATATGAAGGAAAGGAATAGGAAACAAAGGGCCGTGGTAGAGGTCTAAATACAGCCATGTACATATGGAAATATATTTTATATGATGATATGGAAATAGATTTATGTACATATATTTATAGATTTAGTGTTAACGTAGCAGATGGACATCAACCCTCTACTTAAGAACTCACTCAATTCAAGAACACTTTGTTCTATTAATCTGGCATTCCATGATGCTCACCTTCCCAACATGAGCATTAAAAACAAAATGGGTGAATAAGCAAATGTGATAAAGAAAGTGGGTGGCACCTGACTGTCCGAAGACATAGCATCTGGGCTCCTAAAGACTTGAAGATAAATAAGCAAGCTTCTAGCTGAGAAGCAAGCCCACATTGAAGAAGCATACAGCCTGGGTGCTGAGAGTTGTTGATGGGATCAGGCATCAGGCGTCACAGAACCATAAAAGCATATCACTGTGAATGGGGGTCGGGGGAGTGTGAGCAGTGACCCAGAGCAGATCTGTAGGCCATTGAACATCCCCTTCCAGAAGGTGGTGGGGGAGAAGATGAGCTAGTCTGTTCAAATGATATTTTATCCTTTAAAAAATCCTAAGTAGGGTTTTCAAGCAAATATTTGTTTGGTTTTGGGTTTGTTTTTTTTACTTCTGGCTTTTTTCTTGTACTGGCTCTACCAAGTGAATTCTGCTTATCCCCCAGCACATAGGATATTTTAAGAATCTCTGGAGGCATTCCTCAATTGGACTCCAGAAATCTTCAATACCAGGGATATTTAATGTGAAGGAGGCTTTTTGTTCCTTGTTTTTTTTCCTTGATAATTCACATATTTTAATTTCTGTTTCTGTTTTTCTAGTTCCATTTTATCACAAATAAATGAACAACCTCAGTATTCAACACTCAGGACAAAGTGTGTCCTGAAACACAATAGTTGTCCTCTTTCGGTTAAATTCTTGATCAACCATTCTTGGCTACAAAGTAGAAAAACTGTCATTGATTTTACACTGTGTCACATTAAAGACAAATATTTAGAAAGGTTAATGCCAAGGAATATACTTCAATTTCTCTCTCATATATAGGAGACCATATGCTTATAATATTTGCTCCTCAAAGTAAAACAGCTGTTTGATTTTATTCATCTAAGTCGGTGATCTCTTTTTTATTAGCAATCAGAATTTTTACATAGGTACCAATAATAATATCAATACTTTCTCTTATTTACATTATTTCATGTTATTCCAAATACTTTATCTTTATATGGGCATATTTCCTTTATATGAGAGAACATTAAATCATAATAAATTAAAACTCAGCATTGAATAAAAAGTAAAAAGAAATCACAGTGTGGCGATAGTTAAAATATAGTTACTACAAGTTGATATCAGCACCATGACCCTTGGGTACTATGTTTTCTGCTATATGTCTTGTTTTTGGAGGAGCTTATGATACTTTGGGAAGGGTTCATACTCTTCATGTTTCTCAGTCTCTCTTCCTGTGGCCATGACAATGCTGCCTCTTAAACATGAGGAGAGTAACAAACATAATTGTTCTTCAAAATAATGGTTCATAGTGCTAATTATTACATGAAGAATAATGACTGATGAACACACTTGAAGGAAAAGCAGACTAAGGAAAGTGTGAGGGGGGGCTTTATTCTGAAAATGAAAAATAGAGAAAACAACTTCAAAATTCCGTGGTACAACTAGGCATATAACTTCAACACTCACCCTTAAAGTTAGAAAGTGGGACTACTTGATCTCCAATAGGTTTTTGGAACATGTTTCCAATTTCATAGGGAGAATAAAGGTTTAAATTTGTAAAAGTACTGAAACGTGACTCTGTAAAACCTTCCATTCATTGAATTGGATGCAATCTTAATTAAAAGATATTTAGACATAGTGTATGCTACTTAGAAATTCCACAAATGAATCAAATAGTTACACTGGTGATCTTTCTTCTTTTTAATATTAAAAATGAAATTCAATTGTATGGGTGGTCTTAGCTAACTGTTATAAAAGTTTAGATGTGTTACTTTCTAGTGAATGTAATATTTACCTGGTAAGCCCTTTAAATATTAATACAATTCACAATGTCTATTAAAAGGAGAAAACACCAGTGATATTAACCTAGGAAACCAGTTAAGATTTTGTGGGAATGACAGAAGGTCTCTTCGGTTAGTAAAGTTTAGATCTACTTCTCCTACTATTCCAAATGTCTTCAAACTCTTCTGAAAAAAAAATGACAGCTAATGTGAGCATAGACTTTTTCTTTGATAATATTTTTGCATTAATTAGGTACTCATTTCCCTTCAAGCTCCTTTACTGTGTGCACACACACCAAAAAATAGTAAGAATATAGAGAAAATCTGAAAAGAAAACAGAAAATATTAAAACTGGAACATATTAAAATGGGACAAAAGTAAAACAAAATTTCAGATGTTAAAATTTAGCCAAACTATTTCTGCATTAATTCACTCTCATATGCAGTATGTCTAGGGAATAACTATTTACAGACCTAGTTAATGGTCCAAGAGAATTCAATGAAGGATTTCCAATGAACTCTGGCAGAGAGAAAAATTATTCATACCCCTGGTCAGTTGTCCATGGGAATTCAATAGAGGCTCAATCTCAGAGGGATTCTGCATATGAATTATGTGCATTCACTGTCATCCATGTACTTTGACAAACCTGGTCCACAAAATTTAAGCTAGCATTCAATGCTCTCCTGTGCTCTTTGGATCAATTATTTACAATCCTTGATCATGCAGACTGCTGTACTTTTGTGTGTGGGGGCTTGTCTGCCACCTCACTTATGTGGCTGCTTGTTTTAAGAAAGCTTTTATGGACCCTGACATTCTTTTTTTTTCTAATAACCAGGTACCATTGATTTCTGACAACACTCATATCTTCAATGATCCTTCAGAGAACAACTATTAAACAGGGCCACATCATATGAAGCAATAGTTCTTAGTTTAGGGTTAATAGTGAAGTACAAGGAGAGCTTTGTTTTTGTGATACATGATTGGATGCACAGGTGATATTGGCAAGTTCAATAGATAGTAATGCAGGGCAGGAATATACCTCCATAAGAAATATACCAAGGCAATTATGCAATTAAGAATAGCTAATATAGGTGCAGAACTAGCCAAGTGCAAAATACGATGCAAAATACATTGTATTAGTTTTCATACTGATTATCCAGAAGCAGATAGAGTCAAAGAGATGCAAAGTATGCTACCACCATGTCCACTTACAGGTTGTGAAGAAGAAAGATTGTGAGTTCTCACTTTCAGACTCCTGGATCACTGTCTCTAACATCAGTTCTCCCAGTCTCTTACAGCTCTGTAGCTTACATATTTTTTAAAAGCACTTGAATTCATGTTATATGTCTTCTCCTCCACATAATAATAGGATGCACCTAATAATATTGATTCCTCACTATGAGAAGTAGGTTGCTTTCTCTTTTTCCCCTAACTTGAGTTTCAGTAGTTCCTGTCTCACTCAATCATTATAGACTTGGTGAACAACCATAATTAACTTTTAAGTTGAAAATCATGAATTTAGCTTTAGGTAAATTGCCACCAACCTCAATACTGCTAACTGTTGAACCTCCAGATTCTGCAGCCATCCACTGAATACCTCATGACTCTCTGGCATTAAAGCAGTCAATTCTTGTATTGGAAAACTCTGGTCTCAGACATTTGAGAGCCTCAGAAAATGTATTAATTAAATTTCTGTATTCCAACTTATTAAAGTCTGACTGAGGTCAGAACGTGAAATCTCAATACTGTCTCTTGGATAAAGCTAAGTATCATAATAGCTCTCACTGAGGTTTTTCCCACCAAACTGGGAAACTTTTAATGAGTGTCTTATGGGAGGTTCTCCCCAGACTTTAATTAACCAGAGACACAGAATCATTGCGAGAGTATTATAAAACTTCAAAAAAATCATGGCCATCCAGTATTGCATGTTTTTTTTTTCAAAAAAAGAAAGAAACTATTGGATCGTATTTGTTAGTGAGACAGGAATATCATTTGACAAAAAACTTTTTTAAAGGAAGCATAAGATAGTCAAAGAGTTCCACAAAAATAACAATGTAGGTAGACTTACACTACCTGACCTCAAAATCGGGTATACAGCCATAGTTGTCAATACAACCTGGTACTGGTATCATGATAGATGCATGAAACAATGGATCAGAATAGAAAACCCAGAGATATAAGCATCCACATACAGAAAACTGATTTCTTTACAAAGGCCCAATAAGGATTAGATGAGAAGCAGATGTCCTCTTCAGTAAATGATGCTGGTAAAACTGGATATCCACTTGCAGAAGATTGAAAAAAGACCCATCTCTCACTCCATGCACAAAAACAAACTCAAGGTGGATCAAAGACTGAAAAGTAAAACCCACAGATACCAGGGTCATCAATGAGAAGCTTGGGACAAATCTCTGTATACTAGTGCAGGCACTACATGGGTTATCAAAGGCAGCAAAGGAATCACACTCTGTAGAAGACAAAAAAGATGAGTAGGACCTACTGAAAATATGACACTTGTGTACATTAAAGGGTTTCTTAAAAGAGTGAAAAGAGAGTCCACAGATGGGGGGAAATACTCAGCAATGACATAACAAATGAAGGACTGATTATTATGATTTATAGTATATTTCAAGACCACATTCAAGGAAAAATACAACTAATAACCATCTGAGAATGTGGGCAAAGGACCTGGATAGATGATTCACAAATGATGACACACCGCTGTTTAATAAACACATGAGGAATTGCTTCTGTTCACTAGCCACCGGGGAAATGCAAGTCAAACAGCCATAAAATACCATATAACATCCCTAACTGTAGCTTAGTTTTTAAAAAACTGAGACTAACAAACATTGGAGAGGGTGTAGTGAAATTGAAATTCATATCCACTGCTGATGGACTTCTAAATAAATATGTACAACCACAACGGAAGGTGATATGGTAATTATTAATAGAGATGCCAATTAAAATAGCAAAGGATCCAGCAATAACATGATTGGGTATATACTGAAAAGAAATAAACATATCACACATAGACATATTCCCCAACCCATGTGCATTGTAGTACATTCACAATGCCAACAAGCTAGAAATGAACTAAATTTCCATCAATATAAGAGAGGATAAAAGTCTCTGGTATGTTCACACAATGTAAAAAACAGTGATGAAACTATGAAACACATCAAAATGTGGAAGGATCTGGAAGGCATTATACTGAGAAAATGTAGTCAATCACATAAGGATGAATAGGGTCACCCACTGCTCTAAGCAGAAGCAACAAAATGGGCACATTCTCAGATGTGGAGAGCACACAGTCTACTGGCAGAGAGGGGGTGGGGGGCAAGACAGCCTGTAAGACAGTCTGGACCATGCAACTGGACCATATACAATCTGCTCTAGGTGGCAGAGGCACCCCACATCAGCTGGGATCTAATAGTCAAGGGACAGAAAGGGGATGTTGCCTATAAGTAGTTTCCAAGTAAACCTATGACAGGTCTCTCCTGGACAGGTAGACAGCCCTATCAGGAGGATGGCAGACTGATGGGAAACAAAATCAGGAGAGGGGAGAGAAGCAAATACTTCTGGGGGAACATGAATGCATATGTGTTGGTAGGAAAATAAGCAGGCCTGACCTCCAGTTGGGGTGGGGGTATGAGTAAAAATGCTTTGGGGGACTTGAACTAGGGAGTGTTTTTAATGTGACACTGAATGGGCCACATTATCCCATGTCTCTAAGTGTATCCTGGTAACCCAGGTTGGGTGCCGTAGAACACTGGGACACGGAATCCTGGATCTTCAAGGCACACAGCATGCTCCAGAGGCTGCATCAGTGAAATCTAATTCAAGAACTCCACAAGGGGACCTGGACTCTGCCTTAGACACACTTGTTACCTGAGGAGGAAGAAGACAGCTGTACCAAGATGACTGAAATGTTGGTAGGTGGACAAACATGGTCTTGCTGCATCAATGGCCTATATTCCTATATTAAAACATATATTGTTCTGCTAAACCTAGCTGACATTCTCAGTAATAATTAAATACAAATTTAACTAAAAATTAACCACTATTTTGTGTAAATAGTGTCCAGCCATGATAGGATTGCTCCTTTTCAATTGAATAATTCAAATAATGTGATAGGGAGTTATCCTACATTGTTTGGTCAAATATTCCTCTTTCAAAAGGCTTATAGAAAATTATTACCAGGGTCTAATCAAACACAACATTAATGAAGATTGTTATACCTCAAGATGATTATTGATGAGTCTCTATCATAAATTAACATAGAGATTTTGAAAGATTGCTAAAAGTATATTTTTAAAAACACAAAAAGCATAGATCCAGGAATGATTTTTGTGCTCACATTGGATTCTAGCTCCAAACTTAAGAACAATTACGTCTTGCATCATGGCCCTGCCCAATACTCACTTTCCCTTGGGAACACACATATTAAAATGCTGTATCACAAAAGTTGACAAAGAATATAGCTTTCAGTTAAAGTAACATCAGTGTCTTTAAGACTTGTCTACAAATAAGCAGCTCACCAGGTGAGATTCTAAATAAGTCTACATGGAAGAATCACACGCTCATCAGTCACCAAAGGATTGTAAGCCATACAGCCTGAAGTCAAAGAAGGGATCAGGACCAGAGCTTAAATTGTGAGAATCTGGTTTGCAGAAATCAATGGATGACAGTGTGGGCCCAAGATACATTTGTGGGAGCTACATAGAAAATAAGCCTCTGGTGTTCTTCCTCGACCCCTACTTAAGGGATGGGAGGAAACTATTTACTAAACAGAGTGTATTGGAGAGAAGACTATAGAGGATCAAAAGAATACACCTGACTTGGAGAGCTAAAATTTTGCTACTCACTTCCTCCTATGATACATGTTATATATCATGTGGTTTGAAAACATTCAGTATTTTTGTCATATTTTGTTTTCTCAACTTGAGAAAACATTTTGATCATTTTATTGGAGGCTCAAAAGACTTTTCACAATCCCTTGTATGCAAACCACTTTTGTACATTTGTTGCCATGATCTTTTTCAAAACAGTTTCTTTCTACTTAGTCCCTTGGAATTAGCTGCTCGTTCCCCCTCTCCCTCTCTTTCTCCCCTCCCTTGTTGTGTTAGACTGGGTAAACTAGAGAAACAAATTCATTGGCACACATATGGATATAAGGGTATGGTTTATATACAAGAGGAATAGGGCATTAAGAAAGCATCCCAACCCAGTCCAGTACAGTCATAGTTCAATATTAGCCCATGTGCCCAATACCAGTCTACAAAGTCTCCTCCCAACTCACAAAGTCACAGGCCAGTGGGGGCAGAGTCACGTGTCTGGCAGGGATCTCCCCATGGCTCCTTGCTTCCAGAGCTCAGGGTCCATCAAGAGCATCCAGTGGTGGTAGAGCCAACCCAGCATTGGCAGGGATCTCCATGTGACTTCTCCAGCTTCAGAGGTTTAGTTCCATCAGGATAAGGCATTGTGTCTTCTCCTCTGAGATGGGTAGGTTTGTTATGCCAAAATGGCCACAGAAGATTGGTGGATCTGTTGTGATGGCACAGCCAATGAGCGCGCGGGATGAGTTGAGGGGCAGATGTGAGAGGGGCTTCGCAGGTCCCGCTCCCTCTCTCTCTTGTTTCCGGATCTTCGGACCAGAGAGCTGCTTTGTTCGTCCTGTGCCTCGACCTCCAAGCAACACTGCCCGTGGGACACCTAATCGTGGACTGTGTTACTGTGAGTTGAGGATCCTTCAAGCCCTGCTTCGCCACGCTCCTGAGATATACATGTCTTGAGCTGGGGACTGTTGGACTCTGTCATCTGGCTGACAGTTGGTGACAGTTGGTGACTATTGCTCTGCCGTTTGCTGCCTGAAACATCCTCCATCTCCTTCAGTTCCTCGGATGCTGCCATCTTGTCTTGTCTGTGATTCATCATCTCTGAGACTAACTCCCAACAATTGGGGAGATGATTTCTTATCTCAATGAGGGAAATATTGAGAGATTTCCCAGAAGTCTCAGGAGAAAGTCATGCCCACACGGAGGCCTCATTGGCTACTCAATGGCTATTTCCAGATTAACAGGCTAGACTTCACCCCTACATCTCAATCATGAAATTAGCATAAGTACATGAGCGCCACAGACCACCCCTTGTTAATTTCACACTTTCATATAACTCTGTAACCATATGTAACTTTCAAATAAACAATAAAATCATGTCTAGACCTAACAGGATGAAACTAAAATGCATACAATTCAACATATGTCGCCATCATTTAAAAATAACATTCTATAAGTGAATGAAGCAAAATATATCCTTTGCCTTACAATTATAGCTATATAATATCTACACCTTGATCCTGTAATCCTATGAATAAATATTCCCTCACCTGTGAGAGTTTGTAAGCCAACCACCCACCTCGTGCCTTTATTCCCCCATTTTGTGTACCTAATTTCTATATTGCCCACTTATATCAACCCAGAGCTCTGAGCAAACAATCATATCTTTCAACATGAAGAATCTTCATTCACTTGGAAACTTGTGAAGTGCTCATCCATTACTGTGTCAGTCCGGGTAGACTAGAGAAACAAATACATAGACTTGCATATGACTATATGGGAATGGTTTGTATACAAAAGGAATGGAATACTGAGACCAGTATTCCCCACCCAGTCCAGTTCAAAGTCATAAGTCCAATATTAGCCCATATGCCGATACCAGTCTATAATCTCTCCTTTCGACTCATGAAATCACAGGTCACTGGGTGCAGAATCCCAGCGCTGGCAGGGGTCTACACATGGCTCCTCACATTCAGGGCTCAGGGTTCATCAACAGCTTCCAGGGGTGGCAGAGGCAACTCATTGCTGGTAGGGGTCCACACGTGGCCTCTCCAGCTTCAGAGATCTGGATCTACCAAGACAAAGAAAGCCCTGTGACTTCTCCATCTCCTCAGAAGCTGTCATCTTGCCTTGTCCATGGTTCATCATCTCTGAGACTAACTCCCAACAACCAAGGAGATAGCTTCTCACCTTCATGAGGGAAATATTGCAAGATTTCCCAGATGTATCAGAGAAAACCATGTCCACACAGAGACCTCATTGGCTACTCAATGGCTATCTCCAGATTATCAAACTAGACTCCACCTTGGCATCTCAATCAGGAATTTAACATAAGCATGTGACCGCCACAATTAGCAAAGTCAAATCAGGACAAGTCATCCATAAAGTCAGCAGCGATATGCACCAGTTCACAGACTCAAAACGCTTCTCTTCCTCTGGTTGGGTTCTGGTCAACTCAATGTGGGCTGTCTCACTTAGCCTCACTACAGTATCCACCGGTCGCCTTCTCTTTAGACCATGGTCCCATGACAAATTCTCAGCATGCCTAGCGCTTTCATGTTAGGTCATGAGTTTCAGACCAGTCAAGCCGCTCTTGTCTTCTCTATTTCCCGTGAACCAAGTCCACGGGTGTCAGTGACCAAACTCAACCCGCAACTTTATTGATGCAGTTCTCCTACTTCTACTCATAGAGTAGATCTGGGTGGTCGCCTAACAAGCATTTCAGTCTGCCACAGGCTTCCTTGAACATTCAGTCCCAGAGGAGTTATCTTCATAGTTCTAGATTCCTTCGCTTCTGAAAATAATCACTTGTCAACATTTTCAAAGGAAACAGACTTCATCCTTCTTCAATGGTCACTCTGACCTTCTCTCAGAATACAAATATCCTGAGTACTCCAAAAAACTAGGTGGGACTAATTTCTCTAGAGAAGTTTTTCTAGGTGTGGCCAAACCCATCTAGGAAAAAGTGGGTTTAATCTCTTCAGAGATGTCTTGGAAGCTGAGTACTAAACCCACCAGGGGTTAATGCTTGGCTGGAGGCAACTGGATTTACAAATTCTCTTTTCATACTCCCCAATAAACATTTCTGTACATCCTTATATTTACAATAGTAGGCGTAAGAAATCATTATAAGCAGAATAGTCAGAAATGAAGCTTAATTCTTAAAATAGTCAAGGTCAATACTTATTAAGCTTATCTATATCCTTATCTAAACTACTGTTTGCACAAAAACGTGGAATTAGGTCTCTGAAGGCATCAAAACAGACCCAGCCTTTCAGTCAGTCATTCTGAACATCTTAACCATTGTCCTTGAGCAGCACAGGTTCTGAGACATTCACATGGTGCTTTTTAACCCCTGAGTTCAAGATACACATTAGCAATTGTTACTGTCCGAGAGCCCAAATAAGATCACCGACCCAAGTTCTGAAGAACAACAGACAGTTTACTATAACATATAACAGATAACAGATAACATATAACATTTGACAGATTCGAATCTGGGCTACAGCCTTTATTTGGACTGCAGCCCTGAGCATACAAAAGTTACGTCTTTTATAGGATGAAAGGGGAGGGGGGAGTAAAAGAGGGTCTGGCTGAGGAGGTGATCTCCACTACAAAGGTTTCTGAGTACACTTTAGGGAGGAGGAAGCTTAAAGTAAAAGAACATTTCTGGGTGGGTGAACACACAATTGAAAAATTTTTCATAGCTGACAAGCGTACAAGCAAAGCAAGCAGTTTAAACATTTTTTAAACCTACAAAATGGCTGTTCTTTGGTTTACTTAAGCAGGCTGCTACACATTGCAGAGTTACATGGTTGCATGAGTGAGAACAAACAGGCTATATACAGAAAAGGGTCAGGTCATAGACGTTACGCTCTGTTCCTTAGTAATCTCTGCTTGTTAGGTTTAACAAGACGTTTGTGATCGGCCCTTTTCTTGGGCACAGCCATCTGGCAGTTCATTTTTGACTAGTGCAAGAAGACTATAGCTTTCTGTACTTTTCCATTGCTGGCTAAAGCACAAAACGGCAGTCTACCTGGAAAATGGCGTTGCTTTTGCTATGCCTTGGGTTCGACTGTAACAGCATATACATTTTGGCAATTCTATTTAGGAATAACAGCATCCAAACAGAACAACAAAAACTTTAATATCCCCATGAATTATACGTTTTAAAAATAAAATATTATTTGATGGCACACATCTAGAAAAGGAAAACTAGGGAATTTTATTATAGAATTGAAGATTAAAGTAAGCAGCTAGAAAATTCTAGTCTTAAAAGAACAGCACATAACTTACATATTTATCCTTAAAGTTAGAAAGTGGGACTTTGAGCTATAATTTCAAATGTATATTCAATAAATATTTTATACAGATGAAATTTGGAATTGTTATTCCATAATACCTTGCATGCATTTAATATAACACAATACTAAACACAAGGTAAAGAAATACAATGTACCCTAAAATTTAGTCAAATAGGAAATACTGGTTGTGTTAGTCTGGGTAGACTAGAGAAACAAATCCACAGAAACTCATATGTGTATAAGAAAAAGTTTAATATAAAGGTAAATTGTACATTAAGATAGCATCACAACCCAGTCCAGTCCAAGTCCATAAGTCCAATATTAGAGCATATGTCTGATACCAACCTATAAAGTACTCTTGCACAAAAAACATGAAATGACACTGAACGCAGACAGGTAATCACAGGTCAGGGGGTAGAAAGTCTTTAGATTCAGTAGTGTTATAAGCATCTCAATACTGGCATGGGTCTCTACTTGGCTTGTCCCTCACAGAGCAGTGGGTCTATCAGTGTAGTGCCATATGTCTTGTCAGTAGAGTATCTCCAAGGGAGTGAGTCTTCCAGTAAAGAGTCTCTGAGAGAGTAAGCAGAGAGAGAGAAGCATCTTCTGCCTCCAAGGAGGAAATACAGGCGTTCCCAGCAGTCTCAGAAGACCATGCCCACACAAAAGCCTCATTGGATATGACTACATTGACAGACTAGAGCCACCTCTTCACTCTTAATCCTCTCAAGTCCCAAATTGACACCAGATTATGTAAGTACCACATTTGTGATTGCTATTCATTTTAGTATTAAAAATTAAATTCTGTGGGCAATATTCATTAAAACAGCTATAAATGATTATGTCAGTTACTTTCTATTGAAAGTAATAGTTGACCACTACGCTACAGTGGACTTTACCACTGTGTCCATTAGAATGACTCAAGGTCTTAGATGTTAACCAAATAACCAGAAATATTTTTGTGCACATGACAGAAGGCAACCTGTTTTTAGCACTGTCCCCACATCTCCCATCCTTAATTTCCGAGGTTGTCCCAAACTCTTCTGATCAATGAGAATTTCATCATTGTCTTCTTTGTTAAAAAAAAAAAAAAGGTTTTTCTTCACATATTGCTCATTGTTATTTATGTTTCTGTCCCCCTCCAACTTCACTGCCACCAAAAAATCCTCAGAAACAATAACACGCTAAAACATAGAAAAATGTCAATCTAAGGGAAAGCAGAAAGTAATGAAAACCATATCATATTAAAAATGGGTCAAAGGGAAACAAATAGTAAGATGTTAACTTTTAATCTTATCTTTAGTTGCTTTGTTTTGCAAAGTCTTGTTTTTGTACATATTATTATCTATGCATGTCTTTCATGGTAAGATTGGTGAGATAAACAATATGTAAGAGAAAACAATTAGACCATAGATCTTGGGGATACAGGAGAGGGAGAGGCAGGGGAAAGGAAGTGGGTATGAGCAAATCCAAGGGCAAGGGAACAATGAACAACCTAAAATTAATGGTGTGGAAGATGCAAAAGATCTGGTAGGGCTTTATCAAGGGCAATGTAAGAAATAAATGAAAACCAAATGAATACTGAACAGGATAGTGGGACAAGAGGAAAGTGAAAAGTAATAGGGGCGAGAACTAGGAGGCAAAGGGCATTTATAGAGGTCTAAATACTGGCATGTACATATGTAAATATATTTCTATAAGATGATGGGGAAATATATTTATGTGTATATATATATATATATATATATATTTATAGGTGTATGTTTGAGCCAGCATCAAACCAGGCAGCCCCATGTATCGGGCAGGCCCCTGAATCAGGCAGCTCCTTGTATCCCTTTTACATCAACCACACCAAGCAAGAAATGAACAACCTGCTGAACTTTGTAAGACCTTCTTCTGGCATTTCACAGAACCGATCTCCCAAAAGGACACAGCCCCTTCACAGAGCTTGTCACCTAGGAAAGTGCACAGCCCCTCTCCATTGAGTTCCAAGAAACAAGTTTGCAAAACAAGATGATTTGCTAGCAAGTCATCTCTAAAACCCCAAACACAGCCTTCATGCCTTTATATATTCCACCACCCCAATACCAGGCATGGCTTCCTTGGCCTAACTCTCAGTCCGTGGGACCTGCCCAGGAGCTCAAAATGATCCTGTACCTCTCTCTGCTGTTGGTTCCCTTCCCAAAAGTCCATTCCCTACCTCCAATAAAACATATCTTTGCTTTTGATCCTTAACTGAACTCTATCTCTCTTCTGAGATGCTGCCTCAACTTCTCAATTTAGCATTAAGGTAGAAGATGAGCATTGGGTCTCCACTCAAGTACTCACTCAATACAAAAACAGTTTGTTTTCTTAGCCTGGCATTTCATGATGCTCATCATCCCAGTACTATCAAAGTCAAAGTGGGTGCATAAGAAAATGTGGTGAAGAAAACAAATGGTACCCAGCTATCAACAGATAGAGCATCTGGGGTCTTAATGACTTGAAGGTAAATAAGCAGCCTGTCCGGAGCTATCCAGCCCGGACATGCTTGTCCTGGCTATAGTCATGTAGCCGGAACTCTGTCACGGTCTATTGCCAAGATTTGTGGTCTGTTACTTTTGTAACTTTTGCATAGACCTTGAGTTGTGGAGAGCTGGCCTCCTTTGGAGGGTGGTTGTGGGGACAGCCCTGGCCTTCGAGGCTGGACAAGATGATATAGGTAGTGAATAGAGCATTTGTAATTATCCTCTGACTTGCAGGTGTGCTGACCTTCACTTGTTAACTTTTGATAACTATGTTTCATGCCTCGGCTTGTTGCCTAGGCTTGCTTACCCTATAAAATTGGTTTATATCTCCCTAATAAACAAGGCTTGATCAGAATCTTGTCTTGCCTCCATTCTTCGCGTTTTCCTACCCATCTTCCTCTTTCAGGCTCCAGACCCAGAGATCCACGTTTGAATGTCCCGCAGGCCAGCACAGAAGCCATCTAGTTCAGAAGCAACAGAGCCCACATGGAAGAAGCACACTAGCTTGCATGACCATGAGGTGTTCATGGGATCATGAATTAGACATCAAAGAACAAAAAGTCATATCATTGTGAGTGAAGGGGAGTTTGAAATTGAGATCTAAAGACCATCTGTAGGCAACTAGATATCCCTTTAGAGAAGGACTGTGGGAAGGAAATGAACAAGTCACGGTGCAGTGCACCAATGATAAAACATACAGTTTTCCTTAAGTTCCTTAGTGCTTCCTGTCCCCCGCTACCATAATCCAAATTCTGCCTCACAAATCCAGCTAGACCAGAGAATGTCCACTAGTACAGAAAGAAACTGGAAGCACAGGGAAGGCAGGACAGATGAACCCGTCAGGTGAAGGTGCTGATACCCAGAGGGTGGAGGGAAGGTGGGATAGAAAAGGAGAACTAATCACAAGAATCTACATTTGACCTCTTCCCTGGGGAACAGACAACACAAAAGTGGATGAAGGGAGATGTTGAACAGTATTAGACTTGACAAAATAATAAAAATTCATAAATTACTAGGGGTTCTTGAGGGAATGGGGAAAGTGAATGGAATGGGGAGCTGATATTAATGGCTCAAGTAGAAAGAAAATGCTTTGAGAATGAGGATGGCAACAAATGTACAAATGTGCTTGACACGATGGATGTATGGATTGTGATGAGTTGTACGGGCCCCAATAAAATGGCTTCTAAAACATTGTCTCATGAGAGGATCCACATATTAAAATTAGCAGCAAATGCTTCATAAGACTTTTGAGAAATATTGCGGTAAATTGAAATTCCTTAATATAGCTCTCATCCATGTAGTTGGAACTCCCACATACTAGTTAGGTGGGACTATGCAAATAGAGTGTATGAAACCAATAGAGGGAATTGGTCAGCTTTCTTTATTACCCACTGGCTCTATAGATGAGCCCTCTTTGAAAGAGGAGTAAAGAAAGAAATCCCAGTACCATTGGACGAAAACATTACAGACCTCCGTGCAAAGCAGTGAAGGAAGATACCAGAAGGACCACATGGAGTGTGGTGCCAAGACTATGAGAGCAAGAGGAGCAGTGCCGAGACTGTGGGACTGTGAGACAGAATGATGGGCTAGCTTCCTGGTCCAGGAAAGCAGAGGCCAATGGACCCTGTGACTGAGAGGCTGAGGACTAGAGAGGAAATTGGTGCTGTCCAGGGAGTGGTGTTACTGTGGACCAAGGATTATATCCTTAATGACTACCAATCCTGATTTTGGGCAATGTGTTAAGTCTGATAATAAATACCCATAATTGTGAATAGTGTCTGCAAGTTGTGTATGGCCATAATAGCAAATTATCAAGCCTTCGATACATTGAGTGGTGTGGAAATAACAATGGATGTTAGAATAGGCAAACAAAATATGGAGTATAGAAACATCTGATCCCTGCTTGTGGAAATGGGGAACATGAAAATGATCATATGTGGTGCTCGTGACGTATTGGAAATACATTTAAAGAAGCTATGACCAAAAGAAAGTGTACTTAAGACAAGTTATGAGGGTGAAGCCTCGTGAGGGTAATTTTCAGAAGCAGATAAAATTATTTTTGAAAATGAATGGAAATTTTCAAGTTGAAATATATAGAATGTGAAAAAAATTCACTGCAGAAATTCAATTATAGATTTTGTGTTAGTCTGTGTGGACTAGAGAAACAAACTCAGAAACATGCATATGAATATAAGGGTATGGTTTATATGCAAGAGGAATAGGACATTAAGAAAACATTCCAACCCAGTACAGTTCAAAGTCATAAATCCAATATTAGCCCATATGCCTGATACCAATTTGCTGGAGGTCCTAGATAACAATGTAATGACATTATGACATTAAACACATCCATCTGGGAGCCATCCATATGGCTGTTTGCAGGCAACATGATTCTATACAATGAAAACCCCAAAAATTCCACAGCAGGACTACTAGAGGGGTGGAAGAATAGAAAAAAGTGGCAGGATACAAGACACAAACAGAAATCTATTGGTTTGTTATATACATCAGATGAAACTATGGAAGAGGAGTTGTGGGTGTCAACAAATCCAGGAACAAGGGAACAACAAGAGATATAAAACCAATGGTGAGGAAGGGCACAGGATGCTCGGTGGGCTTAATCAAGGGCAATGTAGCAGAGATGAATTACTGAAACCCGTATGAAGGCCTGACATGATAGTGGGAAAAAAGGAAAGTAAAAGGAAATAGAGAAAAGATCTAGGGAATTCCAGGGAAATGGTGAGTAACACATACCAAAGGGACTGTACAGAAATAGGCTGAAGAGAGTTACTAAGAGGGAAATTCAGTACTACAGGATTGCAGGAGGAGCTTCAAAAGAAAAGTAGGCATAAGATTTTGAAGAACTTTTGGCTAACTACAGTGGAGGCTGACTAGGGTTTGACCTTTGACCTGCCATTGTCTCAGCCGAAGTCGAGAACAATTGGAGCTGACACGGTCCTTTCATCTCAACACAGCAATGGGTTGCTGCAAAATTAAAACCACAATCAAGGATCAGGGCTCAGTTGATTTTGTTCCCTCTCTTCTCTCTATCACCACAGTGACAGTGGCCTTAGTTCTTTGGTGTTTTTCATCTTGGTCTCTTCCATTTTCTCTCCCAAGTCACTGTGGACCACCAGACCACTCCCCTTAGCCTGGGGCATTTACACCTGCTCCATCTATCTAGGAGAGTTCCACCCTGTGCAGCTTAGCCCTAGGGAAGCCTGCACAACCTACCCCAGGGGATATTATGCCCATCTTCTTCCCAGGGAAGTCCTTCCTTTGTGGCTGGTCGAGCTCCTGTCTGTCTTCTGTGGTGTCACATGACTGAGGAAACTTCCTCCCACCTGCCAATGCTTCACACAGCCTAAAGCAACATCCAACACTCGCCAGAATTCCATGCTACTGGTGAAACCTCTGCCTAACCTCCGCAGCGATCTACATGGCCAGGGCAATTTCACCTACCATTCACAGTGCTCTACACAAAAGTAGGCAACCAACAAGCCTTTTGTGGCTCTCCTCTGGAAGCGGAGACCACTCCCCACCCACATGCCAAGTTGAATATTGGTTGGCTAGGGAAAGAGTGAAGCCACAGGAGAATAAAGTGGTAGTCCAATTCCATAGTGAAATTAGCCACAGGCAATTCAGAGAAGCATTTCTATAGGTCTCCCAGAGATAGCCAGTGCTTTCTACTCACTGGAAAATGGCACCTGCTTCCTCTAAAACAAAGCAATGTGAACAAAAATCAGCCCTAAAACCTCAATGGAAAAACAGGAGTAGCATAAGGCAATGACAGATGCCCTGAACCGAATGGCATGCATGGAAGAAGCAGACATTGATCTGCCACAGAAAGAAACTTTCAGAATGCTGCTTGCAGTCATTCAAGATATGAGGGAAACAACAGGAAAAAAAAGGAAGAAATAATAGAGGAGATAAATTTCACACACCAAAGGGAAATACAAGTGTTTAGAGATGAGATGACAAAAACCAATAGCAGACTCAAGAACTAGGAAGTAATACACATGTTTAAAGGTCTAAACACAGGGATGTACATATGTTAATGTACTTTATACACTGAAAGGGAAATAGAACTGTACATATACTTATATGTTAAGTATTGAGATAGATTTTCCCTTTATCGTGTTTTTGAGTGTCTTAATTAGGAATGGGGGTGTTGGGTGTTATCAAATACTTTTTGTGAGTATTGATATTATCATGTAATTCTTATCCATTTCCTGATCAATGTGGCAGATTATGCTGATGGATGTTAGACTGTTGAATTATCCCTGCATCCCTGAAATGAATCCCACCTGACCATGATGGATTTATGTTTGATATTCTTATGTATTCTATTGGTCACTATCTTATTAAGGATTTCTATATGTATGTCCACTAGAGATGTGAGTCTGTAGTTCTCTACTCCTTTGGAATCCTTGCTGTGTTTTGGATATCAAAGTGATACTGGTATTGTAGAATTATATTTGGAATATATCACCTTTTTCTATACTCTGGAAAAAAAAGTAAAAGGAGATCGGTATAAACTCTTTCCTGAATGCTTGGTAGAATTGTCCTGTGAAGCTGCCTAGTCTGGGATCTTATGTCATTAGTAGTTTTTTGATAACCATATCTACTTCTTCTTTGGGTATGGGTCTTTTGAGATTCATGACCTCTATCTGGGAAAATCTAAGGAGGAATTGTTTGAAAAAAAGTTTTCTGGAAGTAAAGGAGTACTGGAGTAATGACCCAATGCCTGTCGAATACCTCAATATTTAACCACTTTTCCAACACTATACAGGTTACTGTAGATAGAGTCAATAGGTTGAGGGGAGAAATCAAACCCAGGTATGTACATACCATACCAACACAAAGAATGGAAAAGGGTCTGTAGGGGGATGGAGATGAAGGGAAGGGAGAAAAGTGGGGGGAAAGAAGAAGACAAGGGTATTGGAGGAGCAGGCCACCAATCTATCCAGAGGCCAAGTATTGTTTATGTTTCCAGAGAAATGAGAGTGTTAATGTAGAACCCACCATAGCAAATCAAACCTTGAGGGCAAAGTAACCACATGGATCTCCTGAACAGAGTGGGCCATAGGGCACTCCCAATCAGAACCAAAATGTCCCTTTGGTGGTCATGTGCTTATGTCAACTTCATGACTGAGCTGTAGGGGTAGAGTCTAGTCTGTTAATCTGCAGATAGTCATTGAGTAGCCAGTGAGACTTCCATGTGAGCATGGTTTCTCCTGAGACTTCTGGGAAATCTCTCGATATTTCCCTGTTGGAGATGAAAAACTATCTCCCCAGTTGTTGGGAGTTAGCCTGAGAGACAAAGAACTATGGACCAGACAAGATGGCAGTGTCCAAGGAGCTGGAGGAGCCAGAGGAGAAGCCACACAGTCTTACCCTGATGGAACCAGACCTCTGAAGCTGGAGAAGCCACATGGAAACCCCTGCCAGTGTTGAGTAGTCTCTACCACCCCTGGATGCATTAAGCCACTCTCTGGTCCCACAGTAGGTAGGACTCACTCCCTGCTATTAGGACAATGGGTTAAATCAAGCCTCCATCTCAAGGTCAAACAAGCTTAGGCCACTATCATAAGTTCTGGATTCAGTTCACCATTCTTGACACATGTATACTACAAATCTCTCCCCTGTCTATTGCATTTATGCCCTTAAATCCTCCCCCTCATTAATGTAGTACCAATAGTAAAATGCCTTTACCTATAGTTAGGGGACTTACATACATCCCAAAGAGATATAAATCACTTTTAGAAATAAAGAGACCTCCCTGGCACATTACTCCCCCAGCTCCTTCTTGCCTCCCTTGTCATCCCCTTACCTGTCCCTTCTCCCCATATTCCTCCTCTTCCTTTCTCCTGACCTCTCAGTTGAGATCCAGGAGGTGAACACAATGAAATATGTCTGACTCTTTATTTTACTCTTGTCTATATTCTGCATAATTCTATTATATATATATATATATATATATATATATCATACAACTGGGCCTATGAAATGCACAATTAGTTGTGGGGACTGATCTTTCCACCACACCTACTGATCAAAATATATAGTGTTGGGGTCTTTAAGGCTTGAAGTTAAATAAGCTTACATGAAAGAAGTTCGCCAGACTATGTGATCAAGAAATATCAACAGAATCAGGTAAGAGGCATCAGAAGACCCAAAGCAAACAAACAATGAATGAGGGATGTCAGACCAGAGACCGAAAACCCATATATAAAGAATGGGACATCCCCTCACAGAAGGGTCATAGGGAAGAGAGGAGTCACCTAGGATTGCACCAATGAGACATACAATGCCCTCTGTTATCTTGAGGTTTACTCACCCCCCAATACCATCACCTTAGTTCTGCCTTTCACTTCGGGCTAGACTGGAGCATGTACATGGCTACAGATTAGAGCTCAAGACACAGAGAATCCAGGTTAGATAAAATCCTTCAAGAATGGAAGGGAGAATAGTGATACCAAGAGGGTTGGGGAAGGTGTGGAGAGGAGGAGAGGTAGGGGGATCCAATTGAGATTATCAACAGATAAATAGAATGAGCAACAGAAACTATGGGAGAAGGGTGACAGTAGTCAATGTAAAAATATGAAAATCATAAATATCTAATTAAACAAGGGATCACAAGAGTGAGAAGTGCAGAATTGCCTACAATTTCTGGATGGCTAGTGATCATGAATGTTTCATCATATGTTTGTTAGTCATTTGAGTGTCATCTTTTGTGAATTGATTATTTGATTACCCAGGGCTCAGATAGAAAGTCAATGTTTAGAAATTAATGTTGGCAATATCTGCAATTATGCTTCCTAAAAATGATATGTAGATTGTTATAAGCTGTGTAAGATCCCCCAATAAGATTATCTTTTTTAAAAAAGAACATACTAAAAATCATTTTAAAATATATTGATGAAGGACAGATAAGATGACAGACAGATAACAGACATGGCAATATATTCTAAGTAAATTCCATAATGTGGCAGTTACACAATCTTCTCTCAACTTTAGTGAAAGGGTGGAGTCTAACGCATCAATAAGTCCATAGCCAATGATCCTTCTGTGTGAGCATGGCCTTCTCCTAAGGATTCTGGAAAATCCTCTCTTCCTTCCTGGAAGTGAAACACACACTCTCTCTGCTTCAATCCCACTGCTAAGCCTAATGAATCTATGTTGATGACAGGCAGAGCCGTGGAACTGGAGGAGACACATGGAGAGCCCACTACCACTGAGATGCTTACATAAGACTTTAGACCCACTGACCTGGGACCTTCCTGTTTGGGGCATCATTTCATGTGCTGCCAGAATCTGTAGAAGAATTTATTGACTTGTATCAGACATACGGGCTAACATCAGACTCATGGGCTAATATTGACCTTATGGACTTGATCTGGACTGGACCAGAATGTCTTCTTAGTATACAGTTACTCTTGGATATAAAACTCTTTCTTACAGACATATAAGAGTCGATGGATTTGTTTCTTTATTCAACCCAGACAAATGCAGAGCACTCCACTAGGAGGTATATCCTGCACTCCTAGCAGCAAGAATCTCAGCATAGATATAAGTAGACTGTATCTTCTGAAAGTGGGAGAGATGTAACACCTGCTGACAGACTTCACTTTACCAATGACATCAACCATTTCTGTGAATCCCACTGACCTCAGATAGGTAGACCTGCCTTGACAGCTTGTTACCCAAACCTAACTTTTCACGTTTCTTTCCTGTTTAGTTTTCTCTTTCCCTTCCTCCTTTAATGCTTTGTGCTCTGAAGCCCTCCGGTATCTCACTCTCTTGTACAGTGCACATGTTCACAATAGAACTATCAAAGAGCAGATTTCCCTCCCACAAGGTGAGTTTCTTTTCTGTCCTTTTTGTTTTTCTGCTTCTTGCATTTTCTTCTATTAAAACACTCTAATATTTTCAGATTCTATCCCACTTTTTCAAGTGTCTTCTTCCAGTGTGGTCCCAGGCTCTTTGAAAAATACCTATTCCCCTGGGAAAAATAGGCAGTCCTTTACATTCTGACTGATTCACCAGAAAAAGGATTTTTTCTTTGTCCTCTCTGAGTGAACTAATGTTCACACATTCATGGTTCCATGGCAACATAAATTAACATTTACTCCCAAGCCACACTTCTTCTTTTGTTTCTCCTCTCCCTGTAGTCCTGCAGTTCTACCCATTTTCTCTCCTCTCTCTCTCTCTCTCTTCCTCTCTCCCTCTCTCATCTTGCAAATACATTTCAGTGGCATGTATTGATTTGATTGAGCCTTACAAAACTATTTTCCCATTATTGATCCAAATGCTTGGTTCTCTTCAGAAAACCACTTATTACGACAATTGCTACAATAGTTTCCCTCTTCTTTCATAAGTTTCTTCTTGCTCAATTCCACTACCAAATATTTTCAAGTTCCAGTTAGACTTACCCCCAGAGCCAAATACCTCTATATCATCAGAAACTCACACACCACTAAACTCTGTACCATGATGCTGAGGAAATATCAGTCAACCATAGTAAATGAAGAAAATCTAGAACAAGAAAAAAACTAAAAACCAAACCAAACCAATGGAATACTCCAAAGATGAGAACATGAAACTACCAGGTGCCGAATTCAGAAGAATTATGTTCAGACCATAGCCAGAAATGTAAGGAAGCCCCCAATGGAATTAATGGAAAAGCTAAAATCGGTAAGCCAATAAGAATTCCAGAAGACAAACAATAAGATAACAGAGGTAGGCAACATAGTAAACAATCTGAGGAATAGAAAACAAGAGGTGGAAAATCAAATTGGTGAATTTGAGGGTAACCACTCTTACTATAAGGGATGAGAGAAACAATTAACATAAAAAGGGAAGAAATCAGAAAAAAGCATGCAAATGATGTGAGACACACTCTAAAGAAATCTCATTGGGATCTTAGAGCAAAAAGAAACAATAAATGCACAGAGAAAAAAGTATTAAAAATCATGGAAGAATCTTTATCAACATCACAAAGGAGAACAAAATAATTATTGAAAGGTCTGAGACAACCCTACATAGGATTAATTCCAAAAGAAAAACATCATGGTATGTCAGAGTCAAACTATCAAATTTCAAGGAAAAGGAGAAAAACCTGAGGATATTCAAAGAAAAAAGAAGAGTCACTTGCAATGGAAAACCAAAAAGGGTACGCTCGCACTTCTCAGCACGAACAATAAAGACAGAAGACAAGAGAGTGACATATGAAAAATTCTGAGAGAAATTAAATTGACAATCAAGAATTCTTCATCTAACAAAATTATCACTCCAATACAAGTGAAAAATAAAAGTAATTCCAGAGAAAGAAAAGCTGAAAGTGAGAAATAGAAACAAACTGCAAAATAGCAAGTTATAAGAATGATAAAGCCCAAGACAAACGATCCCTTCAGGACCAGTGGTGAGAGGGGTGATGCCAGAAGGGGGGAGAGAACTTGAGGTAGAAAAGGGGAACTGATTACAAGGATCTTCATATAACCTCCTGCCTGGGGTACAGACAATAGGGAAGGGGGTGAAGGAAGATGTTGAACAGTGTAAGGTATGGCAAAATAATTATAATTTATAGATTGCCAAAGGTTCATGAAGGAGCAAAGAGCTGGGAATGAGGGGGGAAAGGAGGAACTGATATCAAGAGCGTAAGTAGAATGTTGATGTTTTGAGAATGAAGAGGGCAACAATGTACAAATGTGTTTGACACACAGTGGATGTATGTGTGCATTCTGACAAAAGCTGTAGGAGGCCCCAATAAAATGATTTTTTAAAAAGAATGATAAAGCAAATGCTTGGAATCTAAATGGTGCCAATTATTTTTGTCTCTTTGGCAAATGTAATTTCATTCAAGTACCATTACCCATATTCTCAAATTAAGTATGATATCTTTGTATATTGAAAGTATATGTTAGGTTGATCATTCATATCATTATATATTTTGGGGTCTATGGATAGTGTTTTAAAGTGTTGCCTGCACTTTCAGAAGATCTTGGTTGTATCAAAAATATTTTTGTGATATAAAAATTAATAAGGAATTGTTATGCATTTTTCCCTGTATCTAAAAAAGGAGATTGGCCTATTTAATATGTAAGAGTTATTCTACTGTAAAATGATAATAGTTAAGAGCATTTTGATAAATGCACAAGGGACATATTTTGTTATATTGAAATAGTGATTCAGTAATAAAATATGAAATTAACTGGGTACAAAGTCTGTCCTAACTAAATGGTACACAAACACCATATTAATAAAATACTTTCTGTCAAAATGTAAATGATTCTGTTCAAAATTAAAAGGGTAATATGAATCTAGGCTAATGCTAGAAATATAAAAAGAGCACACTTAACTCAATGGAATAAATTAGTGAAAAATGTCAGCATTCCCTTACTTCCCTCATAACAACTACCTTACAGCCATTTCTGACTGATAGTGACATTTTGGGGGCTTTCCTAGTGTTTGTAAATCTTTACCAAATGAAGCAAGAATGTCATCATAGTGACTATCCATAACTCTGCCTTCTTAAGTTCTCTACAGTTTCTAAGAAAAAGCATGACTGAAAGCAGAAGCAACATCTTCACATAGGAGACCTAGACTTTGTCAGTGCAGCAGGCAAACTGTACATAGACATGCTTGTAGTTCCTCTAAAGGAAGTATAGACAGAATCGATGTTAATAATAATCAAAATAGTATTTATTATTAACCCATATGGAGAACTTAGTAATGTCAGGGTGCTTCACATGTATTAACCATGAAGTGTTCTGAGGACCCTAAGTGCATCTTGGGTGTTCTGGATGGGCTGGAGGGCATGGAGGAGACGGATGTATCCTGTCCTCTGAGCTTCAGCTGTGCGGCAAAGACTGAGGAAATGCTCAAAACCAGGGAGTTGATTCAAAATTCTCCCTCAAAGGACAAAATCCTAATACTCAAGTAAGGGAGCCCTGTTGCATAATGGGTGGTGGGTTGCATTGCACTCTGAGCAAAGAATCAGCGTTCAAGCTCACCCACCACTGTGAGAGAAGGAAGAGACTCTGTTCCCATGAACTTGGCCTCTAGAGCAGGGGTCCTCAAACTACATATGGACCGAGGCCCACCAGGGACATTTATCCGACCACCAGGTGTTTTTGCTGCCACTGCTGTTCTGCTAACAGCCGACTCAAACAAAGCCCGCAGTGAGTTTGTTCATAGTTGTTTTTTTAAACTATGTTCTGGCCCTCCAAACGTCTGCGGAGCAGTGAACTGACCCAGTATTTACAAAGTTTGAGGACTCCTGCTAGAATATCTGAGTCAGAATGGATAGTGTTATGAGGCGTTCATATTAAGTCAAGTGAGGTGGGTTTAAATTTTTTTCATTATTCTTATTTTAGGTCAAACCTAATTTTTTTGTAAATCATTTTATTGGGGCCTCATAGAACTCTTACCACAAGCAATAAATACATATATTGTAAGCAAAGCACATTTGTACATTGTTCTCCTTAATAATTTCCAGTTTGATTTGTTGCTGTTTTTAGCTGCTGTGGAACTCCCTACCTCACAGAGAAGCCATGCACAAGAGAACTAAACACTGCTAGATCCTGCACCATCCCCAGGATTAGTTGTGCCCTTGACCCTTTGGACACAGAGTTCTTTCATTGACTTTTTTTTTTTTTTTTTTTTTAGAAAAAAGCCCACAGATGTCCCAGATGGGTCTTTCTTAGTCTGAAACCTCTGCCGAAAGTTGCTCAGCACCATAGCAGCATGGAAATCTCTGCTGAGACATGAGTCTTGTCTGCACTTCTTTGAAGGGCATTGAATCAGTCCCTGATTTTCTATGTTGACGATGAGAATTTTAGTGCTGAAATAGCAAAGCCCTCATATATTATTCTAAAGCACTGCAAATCATTTTTACCTCTTACTCCTTCAACGACATATTTTGAGAAACTATCTTTTTCATGTGGCCCAAACTTACCTGTTTTTCTTTGTTCATAGGCTTCAGCTCCAATTTTGTGGCTTTGGGACTAGGTAGACCTCAAGTGTGAACTTCCTGCATGGAAAACAATTTTTTTCTGGTGTGTGTGTGTGTTTTTTTGAGGGGGAAAACAATTATTTTATTAATAGAAAAACAATTACATTCTGTCTTCCTTTTCCTCTTATCTAGGTATGATTTTCAGATGAGACACCAGTATTTCAGCCATTCTGTTCTGCTGAATAGCTCTTGGACATTCCATTAATCAAGTCACACTTCCAAAAACATTATTTTTGATATTTATGGGTTCGTAGCAAAAAAATCAGTAACATTTCTGCTCCACATCTGCTTCGGGTAAAAGATCTTTGTATGAAGTCTCAGTACCAGTTTCTAGATCATACTAAGCCTTTCCATATTTTCTACTGAAGTATGTATCACAGAATGGGGGCACTCTTGGGAGGTACCTCATGGGAGTCCATCCCCAAACTGCAATTAGCTATAGATACAGAAAGAGGGCAAGGATAATGGAAAGTTCTAAAGAAAAATAGACACTGTCCAGTGTTCCATTTTGCTTATTTGCCAAAGATCATAATTAATATTATAAAGGTGATTTTTTGTTTAATTTGCATATAGTAAAATTCACTTTTTAAAAGTAACACATCTTGATGAGTTTACATAAATGCATATGTAACAGTGAAAACCATCTCTTTTAATAAATTTAAAATTTCCAATTTAATATTTACTGTATAATTCAGTGATATTATTTCTATTTTGCTATGCAATCATTATCAATTGGTGTCCAAAATTAAGTTATTAAAAAAAATTAGAACTCCCTAAAGCATGATGTCCTGCTTATCATCACCTTACTTATGGTAAGCACCATAATAGACTTTAATGTCTACTCATTTATTTATGTCATAAACCTAAAACCCTACACTGTTTGTCTTCCTGTGATCAACTTATTCCCTTCCTGTCACCATGACTTTATGTCTTTTTAGTGTTGAGTACCATTGCACTGTATGTCTTTGGCTTCTTAAAAAAATCAATTTATTGATTGGCTCAGGTTCATTAGCTCACTGTCTTGGATAATGTCTTTGAAGTCCACCTATGCTGCAGTACGGGCTCTATGAACTCCAGAAGCAGCTACCTGGTTTCCTCTAGAAGATGCGGCCTGTGGGTCACAGTGACGGTTACCACAACTTCCACTGGGAGGGATGAGGGAAGAATGCAGGTGGTGGGAATGGAAAGCTTTGAAAACATTTGAAATTTGTCTGTTTATTATTTCAGGAGCATCAGTGGCACAGCGGCTACTCCTTGGCTGTGATCTGAAGCTGGACACCACCAGCAGCTGACGGAGAAACAGCAGATTGTGACTCCCGTGAACAGGCACAGTCTCAGAAAATGGCAAAGGGGTCGCTGTAGGTCAGCAATGGCTCAAGGACAGTGAGCTTGGTTTGGTTTAATTTTTATTTATCACTTTCGTGTAGCTGCTGTAATTGGCTTTCAAAGAATAGAGTTAAGTCTCTCAGCTTTTGTCCCTTTCAACTTAGTGCCTGTGAGATGACAAACTGGTAAGGGTACTAGTCTATCTTCCAGACCAAAATATTATATTTTCAAAAGAATAGACTTTGGCTGAAAAAATGGAGGGCCAAATCGTAATATTCTGGAAAGAGGAGACATTTTCTGAAGCAACGTTACATATAAGGTATTGATGGTCTGCCTTACAGCCAGCCCCTGGCTAGTCTCCCCTCTCTCCCCACAGATGCAGTCAGGTTTATTTCGGTGTATTCTATCTGGGGAAGGCCACGTGTATAATTTTTTGAGTTATTGAAAATGAGATAATTGAAAAGAAAAGGTTAAAGAATTCATTCAACTTACAAAAATCTCTCATGTAAACTCTGACTTCATAGCTATAACAAAGATATTTTCTTACTACCATTCCTTCTTCTATGCTTCCAACTTTTGCTTTCCAATTACCAATGATTAATAATGCATTTTATGGTGCAATTAATCTATGTCAGACTGAAGGCTTTGGTAGAATCCCTTGATTTCTCCATCAATAGATTTGGTGAGAGCAATTAATTAGAAAAACTGGTTTATATGAAGAAGAAATGACGCCATGATTGGAGACTTACTAATTAGAGATATGCAGATGACACAAGTTTGCTTGATGAAACAGGATTACAGTATGGATTAAATTTCAGTGTAATGAAGACTAAAATTTTCACAATTGTATTAAATGGTAACATCATGATAAATGGAGAAACAGTTGAAGTTGTCAAGGATTTTTTCTTGCTTAGATTCACAATCAACAGTCATGGAAGCAGCCATCAAAAGATCAAGAAACATTTGGTAAATCTGCTGCAAAAAGACCCCTTGAGAGGATTGAAAAGTAAGGATGGAAGGTTGAGGAGTGTTGTGCACTTGACCAAAGTCAAGGAATCTTCCTTTGCCTCATATTCATGTGAAAGTTGTACATTAAATAAGAGAGATAGAAGAATTTATGCATTTCAATTGTGGTGCTGGAGAAGAATATTGAAGGTATCATGGACCACTAAAAGGTAAACGAGTCTCTCTTAGAAGTGCATCCAGGGTGCTCCTTAGAGGAAAGGAGGGCAAGACTTTGTCTTCTACACTTTAGACATGTTGTCAGAAGAAACAAGGCCTTGGACAAGGACATCAGGTTTGGTATGGTAGGGGACAGCAAAGATGGGGCAGATCTTCAAAGAGATGGACTGACACCACGCCTTCAACAATGAGCTCAAGCATGAGCATGACAGGATATGCTACAGGACTCAGCAATGTTTCATTCTGTTGTGCATACAACAACAGTAGCACCTTAAGTGATTAGTGAAAAACTTTGAACAATAGTTCTGCTGACTACATTTTCTAGAACATAGGTAGATATAACCCTATCACCGTCAGCAGCGCACTTCAAGATGCATGTTGAAACATCCTTTTGACAATGAATGCAAAGCCATTTCTCTTGACGTGTTATTCCCACCATTTGATCATGTGTCAAACCATATATTTTTCTAATTCAAAATGGCTAATAGCAGTCCACGTCATCTCTTTACTGCCTAGAATGATGATTTTTATGCTTCCATTTCATTTTTTATGATTTCCAGTTTTCCTAGATTCATACTTTGTGCATTCAAAGTTCTGATCATCAGTTTGGCTTTTCAGATGTTTCTTCTCCTGTTGAGTCTTGTCCCATTACCCAATGAAGATCCTAAAAAATATACTCCCATAGGCTTTCCTCCATCTATGCCATTATGGTTGACTCTGCTTGGGGAAGGAATCTCTTTCTCGGTCATAATTTGAGTGCCTTCAGACTGGACAGGCTTATTTTCTGGCACTCTCTCTGAAAATGCTCTGCTTCTATTCCTGTTTTTCAGAATTACACAATGTCTTGATCCTGACCGCAATGTTTTCAGTGGTTAGTTACTCAGTAGTAGACTACCTATTCCTTCTTCATAGTCTGTTCTTGGTCTGGAAGTGCTGCTGAAACTGGATCATTTTAGGTAGTCCTCCAGGCATTTGAAATATCACGAACTTAGCTACCAGCATCACAGCATCACTCAAGCCACCACAATGTGACAAACTGACAGACAAGAGGTGGGGAAATTGCGTCTATTGCTACCATCTCTCTATTGCAATGTCTATACTCTGGTGAAATAAATAATAAAGCACAAGCATACATGCACATCTAAGGTTTAAAAAGCATTTATGTATTGGCACAAAATTAAACAACAAAATCCTGTCCGTAGAAGGAAGGATAAATAAAGTGTGGTGCTTACACGCAATGGGATATTATGAATCTGTGTAAAACAATGGAGAGGCAGCTAAATATATCAAGACACTGACAAAGTTAGAAGACATAATGCTCATCAAAGTTAGTCCATCTCATCGATACAAATATGATACAATTATAAAGAAAAATAAACAAGAAATTGTTTATTTCACATCAAAAGAAAAAACTTTGATTTCTAAACAGGTGGTGAGAGGTTGCTATACGACCCGGAGCTGCCACGGGCTGGGGTGGCCCGGCGGGTCGCCGCCTCTGTCTGGGTCTGGGGTCCCTTGTCTGCGCCCAGTGCAGCCCGTCGACCCCCGCCCTCCTGCTGTGCCCGCGGTGGATTTATAAATTCCTGAGCAATAAAAAAAAAATAAAAAGCTTTGAAGGCTATGATGGTGGTGCAGTAAGGTAGGCAGGAAGGAGGCAATGGGTAGGGAACCATAAAATCTGAAAACAACAACACAAAAAGAAACGATCTACCATAAATCTCATTATAATACATGCAGTGATGCTAAATAGTAAATTATAAATAGAAATATAATCTAACATTATATGAAGTGAGGATTCATAATGAACCTTATTGTAATTTATTACAGTGAATAGAACTCGTGTCTTAGATCAGAGAACATTTTAGAAACCAAGATATAGGCACTCTGTATCCTCATTATTATTGGGATGTCATTGTTTGTTGCTCTCTCAGTGGACGAGGGAAGATAAGGGTAAGTAAAAATGTATTGCCATAGAAGCATAAAAACATTTATTCAACAAATATACCAAGATGTGAAGACATTATTTCCTTGCACATCTTTCTTCTAGGTCTATGCATTTCTGACCGTGGTGTTTCCAGTGACTTCCATGTTGGGCTTCTAGGTAAAAGGTCAGCATTCCAAAACCACCAGTCACTGGGACAGAGAAAGAAAGGGCTTTGCATTCCTATAAAGAGTTACCGTCTTTGGAATTCATAGGGAGCAACTCTGCCCTGTCTTTTAGGGTCTCTGTGAGTTGACGTAGACTTGAGAAAACTGAGCTGTGTTTTATTGTTTATTTAATGCTTCCCTGAAGAATTCTGCATACTTCAATATACATCATGCCAAAATGTATAGTCTGGGCATCCTCAAAAGACACAAAATGTTCTTCTCTTAATTTTTTTTTTTACTTTTGCAAACTAAAATACTGAAATGGTGAAATCACGACTATGGTGTGACCAGGATAAGGCTTTTGAACAAAAGGGTCATAAGTCATCCCTTGTTCTCTTCACAGAATGAACAGGTGCCTTGTCATCACACAAAATCCTTCCTTTGCAGCTTTCAAGCTGCCCTCTTTCTTACCGGTACAATTTCCATTGTCTTGAAACTTCTTCCTAATAATCCACCACGACCACCTTGTGTCCTTCTGTCAAGATTAACGCTTTTCCAATCGCCCAAAACCAATCATCAAAACTTTCTGAGTTGTAAATTCTGCCCTGACATTAACAGGCCAAGAGAATCCTTTCAAAAGTCACTGTTCTGATTCGGCATTTTTTAAGATACGTGAATGAGACAAAAGCAAGTGTATTACTGAGAATTTCTCTCCTGTCATCCATTGATCATGGAGACATATTTAAATGACGACACTTTGTTTAGAATAAATCTATACATATGTGTACTGTAAGCATAGGAGCAATATTATTTTATATACCTGATATAATTTTATTTAAATAATGTTTTGTTAATAATTGTTCTCAGATCAAAGAATGAAGTTATAATAATGAACACATAATATAAATTAATACCATTGTGCTATACACATTAGATATTTTTCAATAAAAACTGAAAACAAGAGCAGTTGCAGATGCATTATAGGCTTCCTCACATACATTTTTCATTTCTATTTCTCTAGTCCATTACTGTCTTCATACCATTATGCATCTTTCAAATCAAACATGTCTGAATAAGTCTGTAGGTTATGTACTATTACAATACACTGGCATATAAGAGGACATATGTTATAATAATATATATATGTCATTGTAAGGAAGCCTAGTGGTGCAATGGTTAATCCTACAGCTGTTAACTAAAAAGTTAATGGTTGGGCCCCAGCAACCACTCCTCAGGAAAAGATGTGACAGTCTGATTCCGTGAAGATTGCAAACTTTGAACCTTATGAGAGAGTTCTACTCATTCACTTTATTGTATCAGTATTATGCTCAATTCTGATTTATACAGATGATGGACCTCTGGTTCTTTATGCTAAATGTTTTCCAACATGTTTCTGCATTGGTGTTAATCACAATCAATAAATTATTTTACTCTTAATTTAATGCATATTGGCACATGATTTTTTTTGCTTTGAGAACACGGTTTCAATATATATTCCTACTCTTGTCTCTAATACATGGGTAATAATTTTTCTAGGAGAGATACTTTGAGTGAGTATTGTCTTTCAGGATGGGCATATTTTCACCTATATTCGATCCTGTCAAATTAGGCTTCACATCATTTACTCCTTTCACAACCTTGAGGCATATAGTATAGTGCCCACTTACCTTTTCTGTGAGTAGTTTACTGTAAAACTGTTATCCTAAATTTAGTGCAGAATACCACCTTGTAAAGAAAAAAATGCTAAGCTGACTAGCATTGAGTCAATGCTAACTCAGTGATCCCACAGGATATGATTGTACTACTATTGTGAATGTCTAAGACTGAAACTCTGAACGGAAACAGAAAGCCTCACCTTGCTCTGAAAAAGCTACTGTGGTTTTGAACTCTGGACCATCTGGTAAGAGCCTGTATAATTGCATGAACCTGAAGAAAAAGAGTTCATCTACTAAACTTAGCACCAACATCAAGACACATATCATGATAACTATAGAAAAATCTCTACCCGCACAAAAATTTTACCATATTTAAAATGCTTTCCTTTACTGAAAACTCGTGACTTCATAGAAATCATTTGAAAATTTTTTTGAAGTAGAAAATAACTTGATCTTGAAAAGGCTAACAAGATCTTGTCCTTTAACCTACAAAGGAGAATGAAATAAGCTCTTCATAAAGTTAAATTATCTTTAGCAAAAATGGCCTAATTGTGGCCTGGCTGTGTATTAATATAATGTTAAAGAAGATTTAAATGTTTGCAATAGTAGAATAATAATAACTGGGTTAACATTGTACCTTAAAATCAAAATAATATATAGTAATATTTATAAAACTTGGACTTAACTTGTGCATCTGATGTAGACTTGAGGTCAATTCCATTCCAACTAATGTTGGCCAAAACACATGAGATCATATGCTTTTCCTTTCAAAACTGCTATCATATTTCAAGATTCACAACAAAATATTTTAGAGATTGGGTTGGCCATAGCCCATCAGACATCTGAAGACTGACCTCTTTTGAGAGGAACAATTTAGATGTGCGCTGTTTCACAGCCACAAAACCTTCTTATCACCTTCTTCAGAGCCCCCACAACTTCTTTGTTCCTCAGACTGTATATGAGGGGGTTGAGCATAGGGGTAATCATGGTGCCAAACACAGCAACAAGCTGATCTTGTTCAGGTGTATGGGAAGAGCTGGGAGTCATATAGATGAAGATAGCCTGACCGAAGTAGAGACTCACCACAGTCAAGTGAGAAGAACAGGTGGCCAGGGCTTTTTGCTTTCCTTTGCGGGACTTCATCCTGAGGACAGTCAGGAAGATGAGGAGATAAGATGACAGAATTAGAGTAAATGGAACTAAGAGAAACACAACCGTGGTTATAAATATCACCATCTCATAGGCTGATGTGTCTGCACAAGAAAGTCTCAAGATGGCAGGCATCTCACAAAAGTAGTGATTAATCTTTCTAGAGCCACAGATAGGGAATTGCATTGGATAGATTGTATGGACCAGGGCTGCAAGGGCCCCGCCTATCCAGGCTGAAGCTGCCATCTGCAGGCACACTCGGGGGCTCATGAGCACTGTGTATCTCAGTGGGTTACACACAGCCACATAGCGGTCATAAGCCATGAGAGTCAGCAGGACACACTCAGCAATTCCAAGGGTGAGGAAGGAAAACATTTGAACGGCACAGGCAAAATAAGAGATGTTCTTCCTCCCAGTGAAGTAGTTGGTTATTGTCTTAGGGACAGTGCTGGAGATGTATGCCAGGTCAATGAGGGAAAGCTGGCTGAGCAGAAAGTACATTGGGGTGTGGAGGTGAGTATCCAGCCAGATGAGCAGAATCAGGAGGGCATTTCCAACAAATGCAATGATGTAGATGACGAGGACAATAAGGATGAGGAGGTAGGGGTGCCTGAATCCAGGAAACAGCCCCAGGAGGATGAAATCAGTTGAATTTTCATTGTATGTGCTCATCTTTTAAAAATGTCAATGCAAAGTTGAACAAAAAGCCTATGGGAAAAGATAACATGAGAGTAACTGCATTACTCTACTGTATAACTTTGTATTAAAATAAATTTGATTTATTAAAAAATAAATTTCTTTCACAATGTCACCACTGTGTTTTTATAGTCATAAAGAAAATGTTCTATATACTTTAATAAAGTAGGAATCTGAAAAATACCACAATGAATGAAATTCAAAAATTTGGAATCACAATTATGTTCATTTGGCCAAAAGATATTTCTAAAAATCATTTTATTCGAGGCTCATACAACTCTTATCACAATCCATGCATCCATTGTGTCAAGCACATTTGTACATTTGCTGCCATCATCATTCTCAAAACATTTTATTTGAGCCCTAGGTATCAGCTTCTCATTTTCCCCTGCCTCCATTCCCCCAACAAAACATTGATAATTTCTACATTATTATTATTTTGTCATGTCTTATATTGTCCAATGCCTCCCTCCATCTACTTTTCTGTTGTCTGATCCTCTGGGAGGGGTTATATGGAAATCCCACCTTCCCTCCACCCTCCTGATATTGCTACTCTCACTACTGCTCCTAAAGATTTGTCTGTCCTGGATTAACCTGTGTTTCCAGTGCCTATCTGTACCAGTCTACCGGGATTTGTGAGGTAGAATTGGGCTCATGACAGTGGTGGGGAGGAAGCATTAAAGAAATGTTTCATTGTTGCTACACTGCATTGGAGAGGGGAGGCAGGGTGGGGTGGGTAGAAAGAAGTTGACATTAACAAACCCAGGGACAAGGGAACAACAAGAGATCTAAAATCTAAAAAAAAAATTTCTAATTAAATAAAATTAAGAGAGAAAGAGATCTAAAATCAATGGTGTACAGGGTGTAGGAGGCCTGATAAGGCTTGATCAAGAGGAATGTAACAGAGGAATTACTGAAACCCAAATGAAGGCTGAGCATGATGGTGGGACAAGAGGTAAAAGTAAATAGTGGAAAGGACTAGGAAGCAAAGGGCATTGATAGAGGTTTAGATACAGGTATGTACTTATGTAAATATATATATGATGACTAGGAAATAGACTTATATACATAATAGATTTATATACATATGTAGGTTTAGCATTGAGGTAGCAGATGGACATCAGTGCTCTACTTAAGAACTCACTCAATGCAAGAACACTTTGTTCTATTAACCTGGCATTCCATAACACTCACCTTCTCAACATGATCATTAAAAACAAAATGGGTGCATAAGCAAATGGGATGAAGGAAGCTGATGGCACCTGGCTTTCTGAAGACATAGCATCTGGGGTCTTAAAGGCTTAAAGATAAATAAGTGACCATCTAGCTGAGAAGCAAGCCCACATGATAGAAACATACCAGCCTGTGTGATCTCAAATTGGATCAGGCATCACAGAACAAAAAACCTTATCACTGTGAATGGGGGTAGGGGGAAGTGTAAGTCGGGACCCAAAGCATATCTGTAGGCACTTAAGCATCCTCTTATAGAAGGTTATGGAGAGGAGATGAGTAAGTCTGTTTAAGTGATATTTTATCCTTTAAAAAATGGTGAAAACTCCTAACTAGGGTTTTCAAGCAAATATCTTGTTTGGTTTGGGGTTTTTTTTTTTTTTTTTTACTTCTGGCTACTACTATATTTTATTTTATACTGGTTCTACCAAGTGAATTATGCTTATCTCACACCACATAGGATATTCTAAGAATCTCTGGAGGCATTTCTCAAGTGGACTCCAGGGATGTTAAATACCAGCGATATTTATTGTGAAGGAGACTTTCTGTTCTTGTTTTTTGTTCTTGATAATTCACATATTTTAATTTCAGGTTTTTGTTCTTTAATTTGATTTTAACACAAATAAATGAATAACCTCATTATTCAACAAAGCATGTCCTGAAAAACAATAGTTGCCCTCTTTTGGTTAGATTTTGGATCATCCATTCTTGGCTAAAAAGTAGAAAAATTGTCATTGATTTTACACTGTGTCACATTTAAAAACAAACATTTGGAAGGCTTAATGCTAAGCAATATATTTCAATTTCTCGCTCAGATGTATGTGATCATATACTTATAATATTTGCCCCTCAAATTAAAAGAGCTATTTGATCTTATTCATGTAAGCTGATAACCTCTTATTAATAATTAGCCATCAGAATTTTTACTTGTGTTACCAAGAATGAAATCAAGACTTTCTCTCACTTACAGGATTATTTCATGCTATTCTAAATACTTTACCTTTATATGTGCATATTTCCATTATATGAGAGAAAAATTAAATCATATATAAGTGAAAGCTCAGCATACAATAAAAAGTAAACATATCACAGTGTGGCTATATTTTAAATATAGTTACTACAAGTTGATATCAGCACCATGAACCTAGGCTGTTACGTTTTTTGTTATATGTTTTGTTTTTGGAGAAGCATATGGTACTTTGGGAAGGGCTCCTACTCTTGATGTTTCTCAGTTTCTCTTCGTGTTGCCATGACAATGCTACCTCTTAAAGCAACTATTTTTCCTTAAGGAGAGTAACAAACATAATTGTTCTTCAAAATATTGGTTCATAGTGCTAATTATTACATGGAAAATTAAGACTGATGAACATATTTGCAGGAAAAGCAGACTAAGGAAAGTATGTGGAGTTTTATTCTGGAAATGAAAATTGGAGAAAACTTCAAAATTCCATGGTACAACTAAGGCATATAACTTCAACACTTATTCTTATAGTTAGGGAGTGGGAGTCCTTGATTTCCAAGGGAGTTTTCAAAGATCTTTCCAATTTCATAGGGAGAATAAATGTTTAGGTTTGTAAAATTACTGAACCATTACTCTGTAAAACCTTCCCTTCATTTAATCGGATACAATCTTAATGAAAAGATATTTTGACATAATATATGCTTTTTAATAGAACACAATTGAATCAAATAGTTATATTGGTGATCTTTTTTCTTTTTAGTATTAAAAGTGAGATTCAATTTTGTGTGTAGTCTTAGCTAACTGTTATAAAAGTTTAATATGCCACTTTCTAGTGAGCATAATATTTACCTGGTAAGTCCTTTAAATATTATATGCAATTCACAATGTCTATTAAAAGGAGAAAACGCCAGTAGTGTTAACCAAAGAAACTCATTAAGATTTTGTGGATATGTCAGAAGGTCGCTTCTGTTATAAAATTTGGATATACTTCTCTTACTTATTCCAAATGTCCTCAAACTCTTCTGAAAAAAAATGACAGCTAATGTGAGCACAGACTTTTTTCTTTTAATAATATTTATAAATTTCTCATGAGTTAGGTCTGCATTTCCCATCAAGCTCCTCTACTGTGTGCACACATACATGAAAAATAATAAGAATATAAAGAAAAGAAAGCAAAGAAAAACCCCAATCTGAAAAGAGAGCAGAAAATATTAAAACTTGAACATATCAAAATGGGTCAAAAGGAAAACAAAATTTCAGATGTCAAAATTTCTGCATTAATTGACTCTCATATGAAGTATGTTTAGGGAATAACTATTCACATCCCTTGTTAATGTCCAAGGGAATTCAATGAAGGTTTTCTAATGCACTCTGTCAGAGGGAAAATTAATTCACACCCCTGGTCAGTTGGCCAAGGGAATTCAAAGAAGGCTCAATCTGAGAGGAATTCTGCACATGGATTATGTGCCTTCACTGTCATCCATATACTTTGACAAACCTGGTCCACAAAATTTAAGCTAGAATTCAATGCTCTCTTCTGATCTTGGGATCTATTATTTACAATCCTTGGATCACACAGACTGCTGTGTTTTTGTGTGTGGGCGCTTGTCTGCCACTTCACTTATATGGCTGCTTGTTTTAAGAAAGCTTTTATGGCCCCTGACACTTTTTTTTTCTAATAACCAGGTACCATTGATTTCTCACAACACTCATAACTTCAGTGATCCTTCTGAGAACAGCTATTAAACAGGGTCACATCATATGAAATGACAGTTCTTAGTTTAGGGTTTCTGGTTAAGTACAAGGAGAGCTTGTTTTTGTAGTACATGATTGGATGCACAGGTGATATTGGCGAGTTCAATAGATACACTGATGCAGGGCAGGACTATACCTCCATAAGAAATATACCGAGGCAATTATACAATGAAGAATAGGTAATATAGGTGCAGAACTAGCCAAGTGCCAGACACTTCAAAACACATTGTATAACTTTTCATACTGATTGTCCAGAAGCAAATAGAGAAATGTAGTCAGAGATGCAAAGATATGCTAACACCATGTCCCCTTATAGGGGAGAAAAAAGAAGAAGATTTGGGAAGAAGAAAGATTGTGAGTTCTCAATTTTAGACTCCTGAATCACTGTCTCTCACATCAGTTCTCTCAGTCTCTTACAGTTCTGTAACTTACATATTTTTTCGAAGCACTTGAATTCATGTTATTTCTCCTCTCCTCCACATAATACGATGCACCTAATAATATTGGTTCATGACTATAAGAAGTAGTTTGCTTTATCTTTTCCCGAAACTTGAATTCCAAAAGCTCTTGTATCACTCAATCATTATAGACTTGGTGAACACCCATAATAAACTTTTAAGTTGAAAATCATGAATTTATCTTTAGGTAAATTGCCACCAACCTCAATACTGCTAACTGTTGAGCCTCCAGATTCTGCAGCCAGCTATTGCATACCTCATGACTCTCTGACATTAAAAGTCAATTCTTATATTGGAAAACTCTGGTCTCAGACATTTTAGAGCCTCAGAAAATTTATTAACTAAATTTCTGTATGCCAACTTATAAAATTCTGAAATGAGAATGTGAAATCTCAGTACTGTCTCTTGGATAAAACTAAGTTTCATAATAGCACTCACTGAGGAGTTTCCCACCAAATTGGGAAACTTTTGATGAGTGTCTTATGGGAGGTTGTCCCCAGACTTTAATTATCTATAGACACAGAATCATTGTCGGACTATTATAAAATTCAGAAAAAAATATTATTATCTGGTATAACATTTTTTCAAAAAAAACTATTGGATTTTACTCTTTAGCAAGACATGAGAAAGTTACATAAATATCATTTGACAAAAAACTTTTTAAAAATGAAACACAGGATAGGCAAAGAACTCCACAAAAAAAAAAAGTATGTAGGCTTGAACTACCTGACCTCAAAATCAGCTATACAGCCACAATTGTCAAGACAACCTGGCACTGGTATCATGATAGATGCATGAAACAATGGATCAGGACAGAAAACCCAGATATAAAAGAATCTACATACAGAAAACTGATTTCTTTACAAAGACCCAATGAGGATTGGATGAGAAGCAGATGTCTTCTTCAGTAAATGATGCTGGAAAAAACTGGATATCCACTTGCGCAGATTGAAACAAGACCCATCTCTCACTCCATGCACAAAAATAAATTCAAGGTGGATCAAAGATATAAAAGTAAAACCCACAGATATCAGGATCATCAATGAGAAGTTTGGTGCAAATCTCTGGGTCCGAGTGTAGGCACTACATGGGTTATGAAAGACAACAAAGGAATCAAACTCTGTGGGAGACAAAAAAGATGAGTAGAACATACTGAAAATATAACACTTGTGTACATTGGAGGGCTTTCTTAAAAGAGTGAAAAGAGAGTCCACAGATTGGGGAAAGATATTTAGTAATGACTTAACAAAGTACTTATTATTATAATTTATAGTATATGATAAAACCACATGCAAGGAAAAATAACAACTAATAACCCTCTGAAAAGGTAGGAAAATGACCTGAACAGTCAATTCACAAATCATGACACACCACGGTCCAATAAACACGTGAGGCTTTGCTCCTATTCACCAGCCATCTGGGGAATGCAAATCAAACAACCATGAAATACCATATAACATCCATAGCTGTAGCCTAGTTTTTAAAACTGAGAATAGCAAATATTGAAGAGAGTGTAGTGAGATTGAAATTCATATCCACTGCTGATGGGCATGTAAATAAATATGTACAAACACAGTAGAAGGTGGCATGGTGATTATTAGAAAAAAATCCCAGACTAAACAATCATAGTACATGGCTTTAATACCCCTCTATCAGGGAACAGTATATCACCAGGACAGAAGCTCAGCAAGGAGGCTATAGAGCTAAACACTACATTTAGGTGACTGGACCTGATAGATACTTACAGAAACCATCAAAAACCAAAAACATTCAAATTCTGTTCAAGTGCACATGGCTCACCTTCAAAAATAAACCACATGTTGGGACTCAAATTGAGCTTAAGTAAATTCAAACAAAAAGAGGTAATTCAGCAATTCCACTTAGACCCTGCCTTAAAGCTAGATATCAACCAAAGGACAATGAGAAGAACAAGGCAAACAGTGGGACGGTGGATTATAAGCCTATGTAATGAGAATGAGTGCCAGCCAATAATAGAGAGGAAATTAGGAAATTTCTAGAAACTAATAAGAATGAGAATGCAATGTACCAAAAGCTAAGAGACAACAGCTATTGGAGGAATTTTGGTAGCAAGCAAAGCATATATGATAAAGGAAAAGAGACTTATCACTGATAGGCTATTATTAGGCCTCCAGTAACTTAAACACAGTCTACAGAACATCCACTCAAATAGCAAAAGAAATAATAAAAATCAGGGCAGAATTAAGTGAGTTAAATGAGTGGGAAGTCAAGAGAATAATACAAGCAAGCAATCCTGAAAGCTGGTTATTTGAAAGGATCAACGTTATCGACAGACCTCAGGCAAATCTAACCAAAGAACAAAAAGGAGCAAACATCAGTAGACAAATGAGGGATGAACCTGGAGAAATCACCAGGAACCCCAATGAGATTAAAAGCATAATCACAAAGTAGTATGAAATTCCTTATTCTAATGAATTCAACAGCATAGATAGAAGACGTGGACAAATACTTGGAAAAACAATTCCTCCCTAGACTATCCTTCAATCTGCAATAAAGAAGTTAAAGCATTATATACTATTATATACTATTCTGCAGCCCATTGGAAAAAAAGTGAAGCTCTTAGTATCACACTTCAGTGTAGAGTCATGATAATCATGTGGCAGCATTTTGGTTCCTGAAATTTTTATTCCCATAGGTTACTTGAGGATCTAGGGTCCCTTCTATTAGGGATTTTCTCAGTAATGATGCTTTTCTCTATCACTTAATTTGGGCATGCAAATATTTACCCTAACAAAGATATATTTATATTTTTCTGAGCATAAAATAATGATGGAAAGTCTTGAAAATAATGCTCCAGATCTTCAATTATTACATGTACTATATGGCTATGTTCTTACTTTAACAAGAAAACATTATTAAGCATGATAGTTTGAATGAATGTTAGATTAAAAGTGAAAAATAGAGGGGCTGAGCCCCGGTGGCATAGTGGTTGTGCACGGGACTGCAGCCCACTGGGATGGAGGTTCAATTCCAGCAGTGGGGCTGGGTCTCCTACTCCCACCACCAGAGAGCAGTGATGCAAAAAAAAAGAGAAATAGAAAAGTAGAAACAAACTGCAAAATAACACATTGTAAGAATGATAAAGCCCAGGACAGATGATCCCTTCAGGACCAGTGGTGTGAGTGGTGATCCTGGGAGGGTGGAGGGAACATGGGGTAGAAAAGTGGAACCAATATCAAGGATCTTCATATAACGTCCTCCTTGGGGTATGGACAATAAGGAAGTGGGTGAAGAAAGATGTTGAAGAGTGTAATGTATGAAAAAATAATAACATTTTATAAATTACCAAGGATTCATGAAGGAGTGGAGAGCAGGGAATGAAGGGGGAAATGAGGAACTGACATCAAGGGCTTCAGTAAAGAGCCAATGTTTTGGGAATGAAAAGGCCAACAAGGTACAAATGTGCTTGACACAGTGGATGTACGTGTGCATTTTGACAATAGTTGTAGGAGCCCCAAATAAAATTATTTTTCTTTTTTTTGTGGGAGGGGGGCAATCACTGCCCTCTGGTGGTGGGAGTGGAGACCCACCTTTGCTCCTGGAGAGCTGTTGCTGGATTTGAACATCCAACCCAGAGGGCCGCAGTCCTGCGCAAAACCACTACACCGCTGGGGCTCAGCCCCCAAGGAAAATTACTTTAAAGAAGAATGATAAAGCAAATATTTGGCATCTAAATGATGCCAATTATTTTTGTCTCTATGACAAATGTAAGTTTCATTCAAGTACCATTACCCATATTCTCAAATTAAGCATGATATCTTTGTATACTGAAAATATTTATATACTTTAGGGTCTAGGGATAAGGTTTTAAAGTGTTCCCTGCACTTTAAAAAGATCTATTTAGGGCTGAGCCCCAGTGGCATAAGTGGTTGAGTGTGGAACTATGGCCCATGGGCTTGGCAGTTCAAATCCAGCAGCTGCTCTCCAGAAGTAAGGCTGGGTAGCTCCCACAACCACCAGGGGGTAGTGATGCCCCCCAAAAAAAGATCTATTTAAAGATACTATTTAAAAAATAGTATTCCTGTAATTTAAAAATTAATAAGGAGTTGTTGTCATGTGATTTTTTCTGGTTTCTAAAACAGGAGATTGACCTATTTAATCTGTGAGAATTACTCTTTTTTAAAATTCAGTATATTTTGGTAATTGCATAAGTAACATATTTTATTATAATGAAATAGTGATTCAGTAATAAAATATGAAATTAATTGGGTACAGAGTCTGTCTTAACTAAATGATACACAAGCATCATATTAACAAAACACTTTCTGTCAAAATGGAAATGATTTTGTTCAATATTAATTGATCAAGATGAATCTAGGCTAATCCTAGAAATATAGAAAAAGCACATTGAACTCAATGGAATAACTTAGCAGAAAATGTCAGCATTCCCTTACTTCCCTCTTAAGAATTACCTTTTAGTCATTTCTGACACATAGTGACATTTTGGGGGGTTTCCCTGTGTTTGCAAATTTTTACCGAATGAAGCAAGAATGCTTGCAAGAATGTCATAATAGCTGCTATCCATAACTCTGCCTTTCTAAATTACCTTAAGTTTCTAAGAAAAATGATGGCTGAAAACAAAAGCAACATCTTCACCATAGAAGACCTAGATATTGTTCTGCAGTACAGGTTGTAGTAGCCTCAGCAAACAAATTGTACATAGATATGCTCATTTCCCTCTAAAGAAAGTATAAGCATAAACAATGCTAGTAATCATCATAATAGTATTTATTATTGACCCATGAATGTATTAACCATGGACCGTTCATAGGACCCTAAGTGCATATTGGAAGTTCTGGATGGGCTGGAAGGCATGGAGGAGATGGATATAGTAGTTTGTCCTCTCAGTGCCACCTATCTGGAAAAGACTGAGGAAATACTAAAAACCAGGAAATAGCTTCAAAATTCTCCCTCAAAGGACAAAATTCTAATACTCAAGTCAGGGCACCCTGGTTGCATAATGGATGTTGGGTTATGCTGCCCTGTTAACCAAATAATCAGCGTTTAAACTCGCCCACCACTTCTCAAGACAATGACGAGACTCTGCTACTCTGTTTATCTGCTTGGTCCTGTGGGATGTCTGAGTCATAATCATAGCATCAAGAAGAGTTCATATTAGCTCAATTGAGGTGGGGTTAAAATTTTTTATTCTTGTCAATACTGTATGTCATTACTTGCTGCTGTCTTAACTGCTGTAGAATGTCCTACCATGTAGAGAATCCTTGCATAAAGAAACTAAAAACTGCTAGATCCTGCACCATCCCCAGATTTAGCTGTGGCCTTGACTGTGCTGACAAAGAGTTCTTTCATTAATTGCTCTTTGGTTAAAAAGTCAACAGATGTCCCAAATTGGTCTGCCTTAATCTGAAACCTCTGAAGAAAGTTGCTCAGCACCATAGCATCATGCAAATCTCTGCTGAGGGATGACTGTAGTCTGCACATGAAGTGCATCGAATAAATCCCAGATTTTCTATGCTTATGGTGAGAATTCTACCACTGAACCACCAGTGCCCTCATATATTAATCTATACTACTGCAAATCATTTTTGCCACATATTTCCTTTAACAGGCTATTGTGAGAAACATTACATTTTTTCATGTGGCCCAAACTTACCTGCTTTCTTTATTCATGGTTTCAGTTCCAACCTGGGACTTTGGGACTAGGTAAGTCACAAGAGTTAATTTACTGCATGGAAAACAATTATCTTATTAATAGGAAAGCAATAACATTCTCCCTTCCTTTTCCTCTTTTCTGATGAGACTCCAGTAGCTTCAGCCATTCTTTTCTGCTGCATGGCTCTTTGGCTTTCCCTTAATCAAGTCTTGCTTCAAGAAACGTTATCTGGGCTGAACCCTGGTGGCGTAGTGGTTGAGTTGGGACCGCAATCCAGCAGCAGCTCTCCAGGAGCAGGGCTGGGCCTCCCACTCCCACCAGAGGGCAGTGATGCCCAAAAAAGGAGAAAAAATACAAACATTATCTTTGGTATTTATGAGTTCCTGGGGAAAAAAAGTGAATCACATCTGTTCCACATCTGGCTCAGGTAAAAGGTCTATGTATGAAGGCTCAGTACCAAGTTCTAGATCACACTGTCTTTCCATATTTTATACTGAAGTATGTTTCACAGAATGGGGGCAATCTTGTGAGTTACCTCATGGGAGTCCATCCCCAGACTTTGACTAACCATAGATACAAAAAGAGTGCAAGGATAATGGAAACTTCTAATGAAAAGTAGTCACTGTCAAGTATTCCATATTGCTCATTTGCAAAGATCATAGTTGAGATTTTAAAAGTGATATTTATTGGTTTAATTTACATATAGTAAAATTCACCTTTTAAAAGTAACACATCTTGATGCGTTTCCATAGATTCATATGTAATTGTTTAAACCACCTCATTTTTTTTCTTTTTTTTTTTTAGGGAGGGGCGTCACTCCCTCTGGTGGTTGTGGACAATCACCTCACTGTATACATTTTAAAATTGTCAATTGAACATTTTTCCTGTCTAATAATGATATGACTATTTTTCTATGCAATCATTATTAATTGGTGTCTAAAGCAAAGTGTTGTTAACAGACATTTAAGACTTCCTACAGCATGATTTCCTGCTTCTCATCCTCTTATTCATGATAACCACCATAATAGACTTTAATATATATTCATTTATTTATTTCATAAAACTAAAACCTTACACTATTTGTCTTCTTGTGGTCAACTTATTCCATCCCTGTCATCATGACTTTATCTCTTCTTGGGGTTGAGTAGTATTTCACTGTATGTCTACAGCTTTTTTAAAAATTCATTTAATAATTGGCTCTTATTATTAAATGATTAGCTCACTGTCTCAGAATAATATCTTTGAAGTCCACCTACGTTGCAGTATGTGTCGGGTACTATGAACTCCAGAAGCAGATACCTGGTTTCCTCTAGAAGATGTGGTCTGTGGGTCACAGTGACAGTCACCACTACTGTCACTGGGAGGGATGAGGGAACAATGCAGGTGGTGGGAATGGAGAGCTTTCAAAACATCTGAAAGTCACTTGTTTATTTCAGGAGCTTCGGTGGCATCATAGTTACTCCTTGGACTGTGATCCGAAGCTGGACACCACCAGCAGCTGAGGGAGAAACAGTAGATTTTTACTCCCATAAACAGGTACAGTCTCAGAAAATGGCAAGGGGGTCACAGTAGGTCAGCAATGACTCAGTGGCAGTGAGCTTGGTTTGGTTTATTTATTATTTATTACTTTCGTGTAGCTTCTGTAATTCGCTTTCAAAGAATGGAGTTAAGTCTCTCAGTTTTTGTCCCCTTCTTACTTAGTGCTGATGCAGTGACAAACTGGTAAGTCTAACAGTCTATCTTCTAGACCAAAATATTATATTTATAAAAGAACAGATGTCTGTGGAAATAAAATGGACAAAATAGCCATAATCTGGGGAGAAAAGATCTTTTCTGAAGTGCAGGTAAATATGAGCTGTTGGTGGTCTGCCTCATAGTCAGCCCCTGGCTGGTCTTTCATCTCTTCCACAGATGCAGTTTTAATTCTGTTCATCTTGTATTCATGTGTGTAGTCTTTTGTGTTTTTGAACAAAAGGAAGTTGCATTGAAGAATTCATTGGTCTTACAAAAATCTATCATGCAATCTCTGACTGTATAGCTATAAAAAATATATTTTCCAACTACTGTTTCTACTTCTATACTTTCAACTTTTGGATTCCAATTGTCAATGATAATCAATATGTCTATTGCATGTTTGATCAGTACCAGATCAAAGACTTTGGTGGTATTATTCAATTTCTTCATCACTAGATTTGGTGAAAGAAACTATTTAGAAAAGCTGGTTTCTATGAAGAATATGCATCAGGATTGCAGAAAGGCTTATTAATAATGAGATATGCTGATGAAACAAATTTACTTATTGAAATCAAGGAGGAGTTAAAGCACTTGTTGCTAATAATCCAGGTTTGCAGACTTTTGTATGGATTAAAATTCAGTGTAAAGAACACTAAAATCCTCACAACTACCCCAATTGGTGACATGATGATAAATGGAGAAAATGTTGACATTGTCAAGAATTTTGTCTTGCTTAGGTCCACAATCAGTAGTCATTGAAGCAGCCATCCAGAGATCAAAAAATCTGCTGCAAAAAGACCCATTTAGAGTATTGAAAATCAAGACTGTAAGGTTGAGGAGTATGGTACACTTGACCAAAGTCATGGCATTTTCCATTGCCTCATATTCATGTGAAAATTAATACATTAAATAAGGGAGAGAGAAGAAGAATTTATGCATTTAGAGTGTGGTGTTGGAGAAGAATATTGAAAGTCTCATGGACTGCTAAAAGGATAAACAAGTCTCTCTTAGAAGTGCATCCAGAAAAAAAAAAGAAGTGCATCCAGGGTGCTCCTTAGAGGAAAGGAGGGCAAGACTTTGTCTTCTACACTTTAGACATGCTGTCGGAAGAAACTAGGTCTTGGACAAAGACATCCAGTTTGGTAAAGTAGAGGACAGCAAAGATGGGGCAGACCCTTAAAGAGATGGACTGACACCACGCCTGCATCAAGGGTCTCAAGCAAGGGCATGACTGAGGCTATGCTACGGGACTCGGCAGTGTTTCTTTCTGTGTGCATACAGTCACTAATGGATTGCAACAAACTTGATGACACCTAACAACAACGACAGCTTTAGTGATGAGTGAAAAAAATGAATAATATTTGTAATTATTCAATTTCCTAGAATGTAGATAGGCATAACCCTATCACATTCAGCATTGCACTTCAAGATGCATCTTGAAACATTCTTTTTGACACTGACTGCAAAGCCATTCCTTCTGATGTGGCATTCCCACCATTTGATCATGTGTCAAGTCTTGTGCTTTTCTAATTCAAAATGGCTAGTATCAATCTATTTAATCTCACACTGCCTAGAATGGTGGCTTTATGCTTCTAGTTCATTTTTTATGACTTCCAGTTTTTCTGGAATTATACTTTGTACATTCGAAGTTCTGCTTTTTAGCTGACCTTTTAAGCTATTCTTTTTTTCCCCCGTTTGGACTTTTGTCCCATTAACAAATGAAGATCCTAAAATATATACTCCTAGAGGCTTTCCTTCATCTATGCCAGAGGTCCTCAAACTTTTTAAACAGGGGACCAGTTCACTGTGCCTCACATTGTTGGAGGGCCAGATTATAGCTTAAATTCACTGTGGGCCCAGGATTATGTCTGCTGCTAAGCAGGACAGCAGCAGCAGCAAAAACACCCAGTGGGTTGGATAAATGTGCTTGACGGGCCAGATGTGGCCCGCGGGCCATCGTTTGAGTACCTCTGATTATGCCATTATGGTTGACTCTACTTCGAGAAGCAATCTCTTCCTTGCTCATTTGAGTGCCTTCACCAGAGTGGCCCATTTTCTGGCACTCTTTCTGACAATGTTCTGTATCTATTCCTAAGTTTTTCAGTATTTTACAATGTTTTGATTATTATCCACAGTGTTTCCAGTGGCTCCTTGCTCAGTAGTGAACAGACTATTCCTTCTTCATAGTCTGTCTTTAGTCTGGAAGCTCTGCTGAAACGTGTTCACTTTGGATAACCCTGCTGGCATCTGAACTTGCAGGACATAGCTTCCAACTATTGATACCATCTCTTCTGTGAGAAACAAGAAAACACAAGAACATATGCACATCTAAGTTTTAGAAAGCACTTTATGTAATGGCACAAAGTTAAACACCAAAATCTTGTCTGTAGGAGAAAGGATAAATAAAGCGTGGTGCTTACACTTAATGAAATATTATGAAGCTGTAGAAAACAATGGGGAGGAAGTAAATACATCAAAACATTGACAAAATTAGAAGACATGATGCTCATGAAAGTTAATCAGTCTCATAAGTATAAAAATGATACAATTATAAAGAAAAAATAAACAAGAAAACTGGTTTTCACATCAAAAGAAAAGCTTTGAAGGTAGTGGAGTAAAGTAGGAAAGGAAGAAAATAAATAGGTAGGGAAAATAAAATCTGAAAACACATCGCAAAATGAAAATACTTGCCATAAATCTCATTATAATAATACAATGATGCTAAATAGTATATTAGAAATATAATCTAACATTATATGAAGTGAGTATTCATAATAAAATCTACCATAATTTATTACTGTAACATATGACTTTTTCCTTACATCAGAGAACATTTTAGAAATAAAGATTTAGCCACTAGGTGTCCTCGTTATTATTGCAATGTCATTGCTTGTTACTCTCTCAGTGGGCAAAGGAAAATAAGGGAAAGTAAAAGAGGAGTGCTACAACATCATTGAAACATTCATTCAACAAAGATGTCAAGATGTGTAGATATTGCTTCTTTACACATCTTTTATCTAGGTCTGTGCATTTCAGTCCATGGTGTTTCCAGTTATTTACATGTTGGGCTCCTGGCTACAAGGTCAGCATTCCAAAACTATCAGTCACTGGGGCAGAGAAAGAAAGGGCTTTATATTCCTGTAAAGAGTTATAGGCTTTGAAACTCATAGGGAGCAATTCTGTCCTGTCCTTTGGGGTCTCTGTGAGTTGGCATAGACTTGAGGAAACTGAGCTGTGCTTTTATTGTTTATTTAACACTCTTCATTGTACATCATGCCAAAGCATACAATTTGAGCATCTTCGCTGGACACAAAATGTTCTTCTTTAAATTTTTTTTAATTTTGCAAATAAAATAAAGCAAAATAAAATTTTGCAAACAAAAATACTGAAGTGGTAAAATCAAAACTATAGTGTGGACAGGATAAGGTTTCCCAACAAAAGTGTCATAAGGCATCTCTTGTTCTCTTCAAGGAATGAACAGGTGCATTGTCATCATAGAAAATTCTTCCACATTTCCGTTTTCAAACTGCTATCATTCTTATCTGTACAATGTTTCATTTTCTTGAAACTTCTTCAAAATAGTCCTCCATGACCATCTTGTGTCCTTCTAGAAAATCTGTCAAGATAAAACCTTTTGAATCTCCTAAAACAAATCACCAAAACTTATTGAGCTGACAGTCTTGTCATGACATTAACTGGGCAAGAGGATTCTCTCAAAAGTCACTGTCTGAATTGGACATTTTTTAAGATATGCTAATGAGACAGAGAGGTATATTATTCAGAACTTCTCTACTGTCATCCATTGATCATGGAGACATATTTAAATATATCTTGTGTGTAATAAACCTATACATGTGTATGCTGTAAGCCTAGCAGCAATATTATTTTATTTCCCTGATATATTTTCATTTTAATAATATTTTGTTAATAATTACTTTAAGGGCACTGTATAAAATATAATAATAAGCATATAATATAACTTTTTACAATTCTGCTATATACTTTATATATTTTTAAATTAAAAAAACATGACACAAAAGCAATTTCAGATACATTAAATACTTCCTCACATCCATCTCTAATTTTTTCCCTCTAAGTCATTACTATCTTTATATGACTATGTAATTTTCCAATCTAAAATGTATGAATATGTCTGTAAGTTATATACCATTATTATATGCCAGTATATAATAGAACATATCTTATAAAAATATAGATATGTCATTGCAGGGAACCCTAGCAGTGCAATGGCTATTCAGATAGCTGTTAGCTAAAAAGTTAATGGTTGGAACCCAGCAGCCACTCCTCAGTAAAAGATATGACACTCTGATTCCAGTAAGATTACAACCTTTGAATTCCTATGAGACAGTTCTACTCTGTTTTATAAGGTCACTATGAGTTGAAATGAACTTGACAGCAATGAATATGCTATAAAGGTAGCTTTGCTTTAGTGATTCACTTTATTATGTCAGTATTATTCTCAATACTGATTTATACAGATGATTGTGTCTCTGATTCTTTATGAAAAATGTTTCTGCATTGTCAATCAATCATAATCAATAAATAATTACTTTACTCTCAATCTAATGAACACTGAATCTGTCTTAATTTGGTTCTTTTTTTTTTTTTGCTATGCGAACGCTGCTGTAATATATAGTCAGTACATGTGTAATAATTTTCCTAGGACAGATGCTTAGAATAATTATTGACTTTAGGGTTGGCATATTTTCATCTTTATCATAGCCAGTCAAATTACTCTCCAAGTGACAACCCTTCTACAACCTCTGAAGGATATAGTGTCCACCTAGCTTTTCTGTGACTGTGGTCTACTACAAAGCTACTATCCGATGTTTAGTTCATGGTCCCGTGTTGTAAAGACCTAAAACCTATGCTGACGTGCAATAAGTGAATGCTAACTCATCGTGACCCTGTAGGACACTGTTGTACTACCCTTGTGAATTTCCAACACTGGAGTCTTAACAGGAGCAGAAAGCCTCACCTTCCTCTGAGAAAGCTGCTTTGGTTTCCAATTCCTGACCATCTGGTAAGGCCTGGTGTAATCACATGGACCTGAAGAAACAGATTACATCTGACTAACCCTAGCACCAACTTCAGGGCACATGCCATGCTGACTATATAAAAATCTCTACTACCTAAAATTGGTTTTTACCACATTTAAAAGGTCTCCCTTTACTGAAAACTCATGATGTTCATAGTAATTAATAGAAATTCATTTGAAAAATCATTTCAAAGTAGAATTAATATTGTCTTTAAAAGGTTACTACCATACAAAAGAAATTGAAACAAACTCTTCATAAAGCTAAATTATGCAAAAATGGCCTAATTTGAACTCGGCTGTGTACTAAAGAATATTTTAATGTCTGCAGTAGTAGAATGATAATAAATGGGGTTAACAGAGTACCTTCATATTAAAATAACAAAATAATATTTACAAAAATTGGCCTTAACTTGTGCATCTGGTGTGAACTGAGGTCACCCACATTCCAACATATGCTTGCCAAAGCACAAGCATTCACATGGTTTCCTTTCAAAGTTAGTATCATATTTCAAGATTCACAACAAAATATTTTAGAGATTGGGTTGGCCATAGCCCATCAGACATCTGAAGACTGACCTCTTTTGAGAGGAACAATTTAGATGTGCGCTGTTTCACAGCCACAAAACCTTCTTATCACCTTCTTCAGAGCCCCCACAACTTCTTTGTTCCTCAGACTGTATATGAGGGGGTTGAGCATAGGGGTCACCATAGTGCCAAATACAGCAACAATCTGGTCTTGTTCAGGTGTATGGGAAGAGCTGGGAGTCATATAGATGAAGATGGCCTGACCGAAGTAGAGACTCACCACAGTCAAGTGGGAAGAACAGGTGGCCAGGGCTTTTTGCTTTCCTTTGCGGGACTTCATCCTGAGGACAGTCAGGAAGATGAGGAGATAGGATGACAGAATTAGAGTAAATGGGACTAAGAGAAACACAATCGTGGTTACAAATATCACCATCTCATAGGCTGATGTGTCTGCACAAGAAAGTCTCAAGATGGCAGGCACCTCACAAAAGTAATGATTAATCTCTCTAGAGCCACAGATAGGGAATTGCATTGGATAGATGGTATGGAAAAGGGCTGCAAGGGCCCCTCCTATCCAGGCTGAAGCTGCCATCTGCAGGCACACTCGGGGGTTCATGATCATTGTGTATCTCAGGGGGTTACACACAGCCACATAGCGGTCATAGGCCATGAGGGTCAGCAGGACACACTCAGCAATTCCAAGGGTGAGGAAGGAAAACATTTGAACAGCACAGGCAAAATAAGAGATGTTCTTCCTCCCAGTGAAGTAGTTGGTTATTGTCTTAGGCACAGTGCTGGAGATATATGTCAGGTCAATGAGGGAAAGCTGGCTGAGCAGAAAGTACATTGGGGTGTGGAGGTGAGTATCCAGCCAGATGAGCAGAATCAGGAGGGCATTGCCAACAAATGCAATGGTGTAGATGACGAGGACAATAAGAATGAGAAGGTAGGGGTGCCTGAATCCTGGAAACAGCCCCAGGAGGATGAAATCAGTTGAATTTTCATTATTTGGGCTCATTTTTCATCCTAATGCCAAGTTGAACAAAAAAGCCTATGGAAACAAAATAACATGAGAGTGACTGCATTGTTTTATTGTATTACTTTGTTTATTTTTAAATTAGTTTAATTTATTTAATTAAATAAATTTAACTTATTTAAAAATGAATTTATTCCCCAGTATCCCCACTCTATGTGTTTTTATAATCATAGAAAAAATATTCTGTATATTTATATAAAATATAATATTTATATTTATAAATATTCTGTTTATAGAAATATGGAAAATTCCCCAAAGAATACAACTCAAAGACTTGGAATTACAGTTATGTACTTTGGGCCAAATAATATATTTTCTTTAAATCAATTTATTGGAGGTTCATTCAACTCATATTACAATCCATCTATCCATCCATTGTGTCAAGCACATTTGTACAATTGTTGCCATCTTCATTCTCCAACCATTTTCCTTTTATCTGAGCCCTTGGTATCAGCTCCTCATTTTTGCCTTTCTCCCCATTGTCCTCTCTTTCATGAACTCTTGGTAATTTATAAATTATTATTGCTTTGTCATGTCTTACACTGTGTGACTTGTCTCTTCACCAACTTTTCTATTGTCCATGCCCCAGGAAGGGGTTATATGGAGATACTTGTGATCAGTTCCCCCTTTCTGCTCCCTTTCTCTCCACCTTCCCGATATCACTCTTACCACTGGTCTTGAAGGGTATGTCTGTCCTGGATTTCCTATGTTTCCGGTTCCTCTCTGTACCATTGTACATCCTCTGGTAGAGTTGGATTTATTGGGATCACGATAGTGGAGAAGGGGGAGCACTAAAGAAGTAGAGGAAAGTTGTAGATTTCATCTTTGCTACACTGCATGGGAGAGGGGACGAGGGGGAAAGGAAGTTGGCATTAACAAACCCAGAGAAAAGGGAACAACAAGAGATGTAAAATCAATCTTGTGGAGGGTAGAGACAGCCCAGTAGGAAAGGTAATGTCACTGAGAAGAATTACTGAAACCAAAAAAAAGGCTAAACATGATAGCAGGACAAAAGAAAAATAAAAGAAAATAAAGGAAATAGCGAGGAGGCAAAGGGCATCTCTAGAGTTCTAAATACAAGCATATTCATATGTAAATACATTTATATATGATGATGGGGAAATATATTTATTTGTACATATTTATAGGTTTAATATTAAAGTAGCAGATGGACATTGAACCTTCAGTCAAGTCCTCTCTCAATGCAAAGACACTTTGTTCCATTAACCTGGCGTTACATAATGCTCACCTCACTGACAGGATTACTGAAAACAAAATGTGTCCATAAGCAAATTGGGCGAAGAAAGCTGATGGTGCCCAACAATCAATAGTTACAAGATCTGGGGTCTTAAAAGCTTGAAGATACACAGACACCATCTAGGTGAGAAGCAACAAAGTCCACATGGAAGAACCACACTAGCCTGTGTGATCACAAGGTGTTGATGGAACCAGACATCAGATATGAAATCACAAAAAAACATCATTGAGAATGAGGGGAGTGTGGAGTGGGGACCCAAAACCCATCTATAGGCAACTGAACATCTTACAGAGGGGTCGTGGTGAGGAAATGAACCAGTCTGGCGAAATGATATTTAGTCCTTTAAAAAATGTTGAAATCTCCTAATGAGGGCTTTCAAGCAAATAACTCTTTTACCTTCTGGCTACTAGTATATTTTATTTTACACTGGCTCTATGGAATGCATTATGCTAATCTCTCACCACATAGGATATTTTAAGAATCTCTGGAGGCATTCTTCAATTGAACTCCAGAGACTTTCAATACCAGGGACATTGAATGTGAAGGAGGTTGTATTTTTCTTGTGTGTTCTTTTCCCTTCATAATTCAAATATTTTAATTTCTGGTTTTGTTTCCCTTATTCGATTTTATCCCCCCTACCAAAATGAATGACCTCTTTATTCCACAAAACTTGTCCTGAAACACAATAGTTGTTCTCTTTCAGTTAGACTCTTGATCATCCATTCTTGACTACAAAGTGAAAAAAAATTGTCATTGATTTTCACTGTGTCATATCTAAGAACAAATACTTAGATAATACCAAGCAATGTATGTCAATTTCTCTCGCATATGTATGAGATCATGTACTTATAATATTTGCTCCTCAAATTCAAAGAGGTGTTTGGCCTCAAACACCTTTGAATTTTCTCCTCAAATTCAAAGAGGTGTTTTAAGTCAATGACTTCATTTTAATATTAGCAATAAGAAATTTTGCATTACAATTATGAAATCAATACCTTTTCTCACTTGCATGATTATTTCATGCTATTCCTAATAATTTCTCTTTATATGAGTACATTGCTTTGTATGAGGGACAAATTAAATCATACCTAACTTAGAGCTCAGCATTGAATAAAAAGTGAACAGAGTTTGCAGTATGGCTATATTTAAAATATAGTTACTATAAATTGATATCAGCATCATGACCCTAGGTTATAATGTTTTCTGTTATATACTTTGTGGTTCTTGAAAAAGCGTATGCTATGTGAAGGGCTCCTATTTCTAATGTTTCTCAGTCTCTCTCCTTGTTGACATGGCAATGTTACCTCTTAAATCAGCTATTTTTCCTTGAGGAGAGTAATGAGTATAATTGTTCTCCAATGTAATGGTTCATGATGCTAAAATATTACATGCAAAATTATGCACTAGTGCACACATGTGTAGAAGAGCAGACTAGGGAATGTGTGAAATATTCTGGAAATGAAAATTAGAGAAAACAAATTCAAAATTCCATGGGACAACCACAGCATATAACTTAAACACTGATCCTTAAAGTTAGAAAGTTTTCAAGGATCTTTCCAATTTCATAGGGAGAATGAAGGTTTGGATTGGTGAAAATACTGAAACATGAATCTGTAAAACCTTCTATTCATTTAATCAGATACAATATTAACTAAAAGGTATTTAGACATAAAGTATGCTATTTAAAAACTCCACAATTGGATCAAATAGCTGTATTCATTTTATTCATTTTAGAAATAAAAATGAAATTCAATTCTGTGGGAAGTCTTAGCAAAACTGCTACAGATGTTTAAGTTGTCTCACCTCTAGTAAAAGTAATATATGCCTACCTAGCCATTATATGTATTCATTCTATTCACAGTGTCTATTAAAAGAAGTTAGTCATATTAACCAAAGAAACCCATAAAGATTTAGCAGATATTACAGAAGGCAGGTTCTGTTAGCAAAGTTTTGACATGCTTCTACAAAACTTAACCTTTCCTACTCTTCCAAACATTCTCAAACTCTTCTGGGAAAAAAAATAGGGCATAGACTTATTTTTCTTTTAATAATTTTTTATTTTTGTATTCATTAGATTCTCATTTCCCTTCAAGCTCCTCTACTGTGCGCACTTTTGTGCAGTGTGTGCTCACACAAACACAACAACAAAAATAACAATATAATGCAAAGAAAAACCTCAATCTGGAAAGAAAGCAGAAAATAATAAAAACTGAAATATATCAAAATGGGTTAAAGGGAAAATAAATATATAAAATTTTAAAATTTAGGCTTAACTATTTCAGATTAATTCACTGTCTTATGTAGTCGGTTTGCAAAAGAACTATTCACAGACCTTGTTAATGGTCTAAGGGAATTCAATGAAGGTTTCCCAATGCACGCTGTCTGAGGGGAAAATTATTCACAGCCCTGGTCAGTTGTACAAGGAAATTCAACGGAGGCTGAGTCTGAAGGGTATTCTACAAATGGATTTTGTGCTTTCATGTCATCCAGATACTTTGACAAACCTGGTCCTCAATTCAATTCTCTCCTCTGATCTTGGGTTCTATTATTTACAATTCTTGGATCACACAGACTGGTGTGTTTGCATGGAGCGGGGGCGGGCGGGGGCGCTTGTCTAGCACTTCACTTATATGGCTGCTTTTAAAAAAAAAAAACTTTTATGGCTGCTGACACTATTTTTTTTAGGCAGGTATCATCTGGTTTTTCTTTCATCTTCTTTTTTAAAAATCATTTTATTGGAGATTCTTGCAACTCTTATCACAATCCGTACATACATCCATTGTATGTCAAGCATATCTGTTGCCCTCAACATTCTCAAAACATTTGCTTTCTCATTAAACCCTTGGTATCAGCTCCTCGTTTTCCCCCTCCCTAATGAACCTTTGATAATTTACAAGTTATTACTATTTTGTCATATCTTACACTGTCTGATGTCTCCCTTCATCAACTTCAATGTTGTCCATACCCAAGAGAGTAGGAGATCATAGGTACCTTTTCATTGGTTTCCCCTTCTACCTATTCCCTCCATTGTCCTGGTATTGCTGGTCCTGAATGGATCATCTGTCCTGGATTCCTGGCTTTTGTAAAAGCCATTGAAACAATTTTTGTTTCATGTTTCATAGTTAATATGTTTTGAGCTCCTATCTGTACCAATATACATGCTCTGGTCTAGATGGATTTGTGGCCATCTCTCCTGGATTCTCTATGCTTCCAGTTCTGATCTGTACCAGTGTGCATCCTCTGGTCTTGTTGGATTTGCAAGATAGAATTGGGATCATTCAGCGCAGAAACAGCAAAGTCCACATGCAGGAAGCACACCAGCATGCGTGATCAAGAGGGGCCAAAGGGAGCAGCTATTGAGCACCAAAGAACAAGAATCACATCATTACATAGGAGGAGGAGACCAGGGTGGGAACCCAAGGCCCACTGGTGGGTAATTGGTCACCCTTTTACAGGGGAGACATGGGGGGGAGACAAACCAGTCAGGGGGCAGCCAGGCAGTGATGATGCATACAAGCTTCCTCTGATTCCTGAAGCCTTCCTCCTTGTCCCCCAAGCATCATGATCCCAACTCTACCTTGCAAATCCAGATGGACTGGAGAAGTCACACTGGCATAGAGGGGAGCTGGAGATATGGGGAAACCAGGATGGATGGGCCCCTTTGGGCCAATGGTTAGAGTGGAGATACTGGAAGGGTGGAGGGAAGGGTGGGTAGAGAGACGGAACCAACAGCAAGGATATATACACAAGCTCTTATTTGAAGGATGGGCATCAAAGGAGTGGGTTGGGTGAGAGGTCAGGCAGTGGCAGTGTACGATATGACAAAACAATAACAATGTATAAACTATTGAGGGTTGGAGGGGAGGAGAGACCAGGGGAAGAGGGGAAGGAATGGATAAGCCAATACTAGGGGCTAAAGGGAAAAAGGTGGACGATTGGAGAACAATAATAGAAGTGGACATGTGAGGGTGCTTGACGAGTATGCTTATTTATATATTGTGAAA
>PVJH01006308.1:0-102953 GCA_004026705.1 Nesogale talazaci | reverse complement strand
GATGGTGGTATGCAAATAAGGTATATGGGACTTGAAGTGATGATAGTCAGTTTCTAGTATCCCATCCCACTCGGTATAAAATGAGCCATCTCAGCAGTAAGGGGGGGGGGGGCATGTCTAACTGTCATGAAGAAATGAGAGCAAGGAGTGGAGTACATTCTCTGGGCCCTGAGATTCCTGTGCGTTGAAGCTGCTCGATCCAGGATAGAGCGGTGAAACCAGAGGAGCACAGATGAGAAACAGGAGCAGAACAAAGCTCAGGATGGGGAGGGGGACTGCTTCTCAGTCCAGGAGGGAGTAAAACTGAAAGCCTTCTGGTAGGAAGCTTGCTTGAGGAGCAGGATGCCTCTAAGCACCCAATCAGGAGTAGCCAGGTTTATCTTTCGGCCAAGGCTTCCGGTGGAATCCAATTGGGGGCACTTACTAATAGTGCTAAAGTAGCCTTGTTGCAATGTTCAAGCAGGGCAGGGCTAAGGAGCCACATGCTGAGAGATCCAAGACCAGGGAAAGGCATGCCTATGGACATGACTGAAAGAGATGCCCCCAGCCAGAACTGTATCCCAAGCATTTCTAATCTTGAATTGTGTGGCCTGTTAACTTCCCCAAGAACCCTCTTACTCTGAGTACTGTTGAGGTTTCTGTGTGGCTCCTGCAATGGCTTTTGAACTCAGCAGAGAAAGAGTATCTTATCAAGAATGGTTGCTATCAGGATTGGTAGAGAACTGTTGGAGGGTAAAGGCACAGCTGGAGTCTGCATCATAGAAATTGACTCTGGGCAAAAACGTTGACCTCTCCCTCCCACTTGTAAAGTTAGAAGAATGCAGACACCACCCCCAAGCCATTGTTAGAACTGTACGCTGCGAAGTCTCACATACTTAAGTGACAAAGGATGGTTTCTTACCAGCTCTCCTCAGACTGATATGGTGAGTGAATGACACAGAAGAAGATCTCTGCTTTGGGTTGGTCAGGAGATTTGAACTCAGTGGTCCATTTAGATAGTATCCTTGACTAAAAAAGAAAGACAACACATTAAAATGTTTAAACCCAATGAGAAATTTCCTCTTTTTTAATTCATGACTTTCCATTCATGGAGCAGACTTCTGCTTCTATCCTCTGGAAATGGAGTTGTTACCTAGAGCCCAAGGGCTAAAACAGAGATCTACAATCCATTTCTTAAATAAGCCATGTAGTAAATGTGTTTTAGCTTTGCAGAACTTAAGGTCTCTGTTGCTGTGACTATTCAACTCTGTCACAGTAGCACAAAAGCAGCTAATGATGACAGTACAGTGAATGACTGTGGCTTTGCCTCAATCAAATTTTATTTATAGAAGCAAGCGGTATATCAGTAGCTAGGGGACTCCATATCTAAAGCAGATTATCAGCTACACCCAGGGATTCTGACCCTGCTCCCAAGGTTTCTGGTTCAGTGTTCTGAGGAAAGGCCCAAGAATTTTCAGTTCTGAGATGCTGCTAGCCCAGGAACCTCACTCTGAACCACAGCCTCAGATACAGTTTTTGAGATTGTTTTTACTGTTCCCTCTCTTCAAGATTTTTACTACCCTTTAAGCCAGATATATTCTAAGACTGAGATACGCTAGTACAAGTTTTAGGGTCCTTAAGAAGAAATTATATAGACAAGCACTTATAATTCACCAAAACCAAACCTACATCCATTGTAGTTGATTTTGACTTACAGCTATCTTATGGGACAGAGTGTAGCGTTTCATGTATCTATTACTAATTAAATGATAGGTGTGGCAGTTACCTAATCTGGTGTCAATTTGAAGATTAAGAGCGTAGGGGTGGAGTCTGGCCTGTTAATAACCAATGAGACTTCTGTGTGGGCATGGCCTTTTCCTGAGAATTTTGGGAAATTCTGGTATTTCCTTCTTGGAGTGTGGAGACGGTCTCTCTCTGCTCACTTCCTGTGAGACATCCCTGAGGAGAAGCCACATGGACCTACCCTGATGCAGCCCTGGGAACCGGAGAAGGCATGTAGAGGCCCCTGCCAGTGCTTTGATACTTCCACCATCACTGGAGCCAAAGACTTTCTACCCACTGGCCTGTGATTGTCCTGCCTTTGGCGTCACGATATGTGTTCCGTGAGACTGAAGAGGTCTTCATAGATTAGTAGTGGACATATGGGCTAAAATAGGACTTACGGGCTTGAACTGCACTGGGTAGGGATGCTTTCTGAATGTACAATTACCCTTTATATAAAACTCTCTTGTACACACATGAGTTTCTATGGATTTCGCTAGTCTACCCGGACTAGCATGATATGATAGGAGCCCTGGTGACATAATGGTTATGAGTTGGGCTGCGATCCACAGGGTCTGAGGTGAGAAAACACCAGTGGTTCTGCAGGAGGATGACAGGGTTTTCTACTCCTGTAAACAGTAATAGTCTCAGAAACGCAGGAGATAGTCCTACCTTCCCTTATAAGGTTGCTGAGTCAGCATCGACTCGATGGCAGTGAGAATCCAATACGAGAGCTGTGGGGCCCAACGTCATCCTAAATGCTGGCTACCCTCCTTTCCCGAGATATTCACGGGTCTCTTTTCTTCTGGTAGAATCCATTTTTTTATCCGAGCACTTGGGCATAAGCTCAAGGACAAATCTAGATTCTCAGGTCTAGTTTAATTCAGCTTTTATTTTATTTAGACTTACTTCTCATGAGAATCTCTCCAACTCTTTTCTCCTTTCTTATATATTTCCACATCTCATTTACACAAGCAAGGTTGTTTTCCTGTGACTTGAGTGAAAGGTCTCTGTCACCAACCCAAGCTAAATGAGGGGACTTCCAACAGCCCAGGGACAAACGAAATGGAAAATGGCTGGCCACTTCGTCACACTTTGTGAAGTCCCCTCATATAATAACTTTACTGCCTAATAGGATGCAAAGATACAGCCACGTCTTCGAAGTACATCAACTTTGTGAGCAGCCACTAATCTAGCACATGGTCACAGTGCGCTAAGAAATAAGGGCAGAGAAACAGAGACGGAAAAACATGCAGGAGTGAGAAATATGGTTTCAGACACAGGTTCAGGAAGTAAAAGGTGTAGTACTGGGGCATCATTGAAATCACAGTCCGGGCCAGTTAAAAAAAACCTAATTAGAAAATCTGTGATCAGATTCCAAAGCTGAGTTCGAATTAAGATTCAAAAAGCTAAGGAATACAATCTCAGTCCTTGGACCTTATTTCTGAAGTAGACTAATAAAGTCGTGATCCCAAAGTTCTAAGTCTATTAATGATGGGTGGCCAGCGCCTAAAGGTCTCCTGTTCAGTGGGCTCTGACCTGACCTGAACAAAATGAGTACCGCCATCCATTAAAGACCTAAGTTGGGCACTCGAGTATGGTTTCAAGGGTCAAACGTCGTTTTTATTTTTCAATTTTACAATTCAGTTCCTTAGTCATAATAGTCATAGTGAACAATAGCCACACATAGCTGCTGTCTAGATATAAAGTATTTCCATCAATTTCTCCTGGACAATACTGTCCTAGAGTCTTAATGATAAAAAAGATACCTATTATTAGCACTTCAAATATTCCCCAAGTGCCTTGTCTATGCCTAAGGTACCCCTAGAAGTGATTCACTAAAAAGCTCTAGCTTCTACACACTAGGAAAATTACTTCTAGTCTAATCTCTTTAAAGCAGATACACATAATGCCCCAATTATTCTCCAAGTTTTTTATAAGGAATACAAGTTTGTCTTCAGGGGAGTGATGTGACGGGTGATGAAAAGCTGCCTAAATTTACCTGCACATGCACTTTTCTAAAATTATAAGCGGCAGTCACCTAATCTGGTGTTGATTTGAGGATGAAGAGTGTAGGGGTGGAGTCTACACTGTCAATGAGCTCTTGTCTCCAGATCATGTTTCTTTCTAAATATCAATTGTCTAAGTTAGGCAACAGGATAAAAATGGCCTAATTCGATGTAGCAAGCTTTCTTTCCCTCAAAAACATTAATGTCAGTGTGTTACATGTGGAAAAATCATTTTCATAATTTCTTACTAAACTTACCAAGTCTCAAGACAGTGCCATGCCCCTACCTCCATAGACTCCTTCTCAAACTAGAACATACCAAGTCCTTGGTAATATGTATCATCAACTTGAATCATAGAATAATACATGGTAAATATAGTTATCAGTTGCTTAAAGGAAAATTTCTAAAACTCTATGTGGCAGTCACCTAATCTGGTGTTTATTTGCGGATGAAGAATACAGGGGTGGAGTCTAGACTGTCAATCTGGAAGTAGCCAATGAGACCTCTTTGTGGGTATGACTTTCTCCTGAGAATTCTGGGAAATCAGTTGTATTTCCCCTTGGAGGTGAGAGACTCTTGGTTCACTTCGCTGGAGACTTTTTACTGCCACTCTCTGGAAGACATTGCAGCTGACAAGACACATGGTAGCATGCTGATAGACCCTGAGCCCTGGAAAATGGAGGAGCCACAGGGAGACCCTTGCCAGTGCTGAGATGCTTCTCCACCACTGGATACACAAGACTCTGCACCCACTGTCCTGTGATTGTGCCTGGCATCACTGCATGTGCTTGGTGAGTCTGAAGAGAAAGTATAGATTGGTATCGGACTTAGGACTTTGGACTGGACTGGGCTGGGATGCTTTCTCAATGTTCAGTTGCTCTTGTATATAAACTTCTCCCTTATATACATGTGTGCTTATGAATTTGTTTCTCTATTCTACTCGGACTAACACACTATATGAATACAAACCAGAAAATTACTGAGTGAAAAATTTCTCAAAACAAACAAAAAAAGGGGTGGGGCTCAGCCCGGTGGCATAAGTGGTTGAGTGCAGGACTGCAGCCTACGGGCTTGGCAGTTCAAATCCATCGGCAGTTCTCAGGAGCAGCGCTAGGTAGCTCCCACGACCACCAGAGGGCAGTGATGCCCAAAAACAAAAACAAACAAAAACAAAAACGAAAAATTTCTCAACGTTGCATTACAACATTATTAGTAACCGAGTGAAAGTCTTTGGGGATTTTCCCTCCTCCTTTTCACTTTATTCCCCAAAAGATTATTAGTATAGGTTAACAAAATACTATCACAATATTATATCACAATATTATAGTATACCAAAAAATTTTGACAAAATCATTCACTATAAAAAGTCCATGAGTACAAAAATCACAGCATGTGCTTGTGGCATATGCAAAGCCATGTGATTTGAAGCATCGATGTAACTGGGTAATAATGCCAGCGCTAGACAAAATACATTAACAGGCATCCTCAAACTTTTTAAACAGGGGGCCAGTTCACTGTTTCTCAGACCGTTAGAGGGCCAGACTATAGTTAAGAAAAAAAAACAACTATGAACAAATTCACTGCAAGCCCGGGATGAGTCAGCTGCTAAGCAGGACAGGAGAGGTGGTAAAAACACCCGGTGGGCCGGATAAATGTCCTCGGCGGGCTGCATGTGGCCCACGAGCCATAGTTTGAGGACCCCTGTAAGAAGGTTCAACAAGTAAATTAGCATTGAGTTTTTGCTTTGTATTTTGCTACATATAAACTGGGCTTACAAAAAAAAATTTATAACAAAAATAGTTTGCTGTAATAACTAGCTACAGGGATGTTTTTATTGAAATAATAAACCTCTAATGAAACATTGCACAAAAATGTTATAGACTGTTATGGTGGTGTCTCTCAGACAATGTTACCCAGGGCCTATGCCCTCTATATCTGTAAGTGATGCCACTGTCTCAAGATGATATTTCCCATGGTTAGGAATATGTATCTTCATTCCTGATGCATTCTCTTCCAATCTTAAAAAAAATGGAACAAAACAAAAACCAACTATCATGTTTAGATTCTGTACAAATTTGGTACTAACTCTCATTTTCCTATACGGGACTCTTCATACTTCAACCCATCCCTGTCTTATTTTTAATTTTATTCAATTTTTATTTTAAAATAAGAGTTCTTTTACTTGAAAGGATCATAGGGCATTCAAATTAATAATCCACAAAAGAATCTGGAAAACCATAGTTATCTGGAGACTTTAACAGGGATATAGTGATTATCCAAGTCTGCCATCTACTGTTTCAAATGTGAAACTGTACGACTGCTCTAACAAAGTATAACACATATTCAGAGATGGGGTTGGAGGGAACGTCACACTAATATCAATTTGATGAGCATGACTAGATAATTGACAAAACAGAAGCATATACCCCTCAAAAAGATCGCTCTCCTAACTTTCAGAGAACAAAGTATTGAATCCTTTGTTAGTAAGTTATTCACACGTAGAAGAGCTGGGCTTCTACACTCCCCACCCTTATTTGGTTGTAGATCTTGATGCCCTTCACCCAGAACACAGTCTCACATGTATTTGGTCTTCTATTTTACTCCCTTTTCAGAAAAAACTACTCAGTGCTCCCTGGGTCAAAGTGTTGCCTATGCTAGACCACACTCAAGGTTAAAGTGTAGATTTCTGCTTCCTCAGTCCCTTAGAACATTACAAGAAGCAATAGTGGCATAGTGGATTACACGTGGGGCTGCTAATCACATGGCCACAGTTCGAAACCACCAGTCACTCTGTGGGAGAGTGTTTCTGCGCCCATAGGGATTTATAATAGTCTCTGTGACCCACAAAGGCAGTTCTACTCTTGTTATATAAAATCACTACATGCCAGAAGTTTATTATCATTATTATCATTTTAATTATTATTCCAGTTTCCCCCAGGAGGCATTCTTGCCCACTTTGAGAAATGCTGAACTACAGGGCTAGCATTATTTTTTCCTAGACTATTTTAGGAGCTCTGCAGGCATACTGGGTTATGCATTGTGGATCAAAACCACCAAGTGCTCTGCAGTGAAAGATAAGACTGTCTACCTCTGTACAGAGTTAAAATCTCAAAAACTCAAAGGAGCAGTTCTACGCTGTCATGCAAAGTCACTGTGAGTTGAAAGTAACTCGGTGGCATTTGGTTTGGTTTGGGGTTTGAGCGTATCTTAGTCTTGAAACGCCACTGAAAACTGTCTACTGCTGCTGATCCCCCAATGGTATTTGAAACATCACAGTTTCCAGACTCACAGACCAGCACAAAAACCACCACAGTCCTTACTAACCAATAGGTGAGTAGCCATCAGGAAAGGTCCATCTTAGGAAAAGTCATCTTTGCTTTGTGTAAAGCCAATGAAATCAAGGGAAAGGCTCAATAAGGTCCATTAACACAAATGACACAGAAATAGACTCAAACTTACCAACAATCATGAAATCAGAGGGTTGTCAGGTGCCTTTCATTCAGCTGAGACTCGCTGCAACATGTGTATGACGGAGCAACACAATCGGATGCCCTCCTCAAAACCGAATGAGCTCACTACTGCAGCCACTGTGTCAATCCACCTTATCGATGATCTTCCTTGTTCCCTTTCCTAAAATCAACTTCTATGTCCCCAGAGAATCCACACTGGCTTCAGTTTTACGTTCCCTCCTTCTAAAACCAATGTTTAGATCCAATGGGTAAGAATCTGGAGTTTCTGAGGCTGTGACCTTTCTATTTTTCTTCTCCTCCCTTAAAAAAAAAATCTTAACTTTATGTTAATTTACAAGTTTTCCCCTTTTGTTTGGAATATAATTCGTACAAAGGAGGACAAATTCTATGTTATTGTATAGCGTAATTCATCAAATTAGTTGCAGTATTGTGATAACTCTCCACCCCCACACTGTATATATGCTTTTGTTTTCCCTTTTCCAGCCTTCCTTCCCATTCATTCCCTCCTTTTCTCCCGCACCCCCTACCCTGGCCTTGGTGTAGTCTATAGTTTTCTCCTTGGGTGAGAACATCTTATTTTCCCCCCTTTATAATAATGGTATCATAAAATCTTTATTTTAATGAGATTGACTAACTTTGCTGAGCATAATAGTCTCTAACTTTTTCCATGTATGAAGGTGTTTGACAGATTCAACACTGTTTTTACGAATGTACCAGATTTTGCTTATTCTTTCCACTGCAAAGGTTTTTTTGTACTAGCTTCATGTTTTTGCTAATAGAGGTTGCTGCAAGAAACACAGGTGTGTCTATGTCTTTTTACATTGTGCTCTTTATTTCTCCAGGTGCACACCAAATAGAAAGATGGCATGACCTTAGGGACTTGTAATTGCTTTAACTTAAGGAAGTGCTGATAGTGATTTCCATAGCGGTTGTCCCATCTCTACACCCACGAGCAATGTATGAGCACCTCAATCTCTCCACATCATTTGGAGGATTTATTATTCTGTGTCTTTCGCAATTTTGTCTCTGTATGAGGTAATGCTTCACTGTTGGTATAATTTGTTGTTTCCCTTGTTGCTACTGAATGCAAACATTTCTTTATATGATTGTTGACCACCTAGATGTCGTAATTAATAACCTTAATGGGTCTTTAAATGTACCCACTTTTAATTGGGTAATTTATATTTTTATTGTTAAAGGGCTGTTGGCTGTTGTTTTCTACAGAAGTTTGAAATTAGCCTTTTATCTGACATATCATTGCTAAATATCTGTCCCAAATGGATTCCTATTTTCCACTTTTGATGAAGCCTTTTGATGCGCATAAATGTCATTTTTTTCAGAAGGTCTCAGTCCTTTATTTTGTCTTCGACAGTGTTAGTATATTTCATTATGTTTGGTAGTATATTTATACCTTGTACTGAAGTCCTTAAGTTTGTGCCTATTTTTTAATTGATGTCATTATGGTTCTAGGGTTTATGGTGACCGGTAGGTCTTAATTCACCTTGAGTTCAGTTCTGTACAAGGTGAGAGGTAGGGTCCTTTTTCATTCTTTTGCAGGTAGAGATCCAATTTTTCAAGCACCATTTATTGAAAAGACTGTCTCCTCCCCACTTAATGTGTTTCTGTTCTTAATCAAAGATCATGTGTCTGTCAGTACTTGATTGTATTTCTGGGTTCTCAACTCTAATCCATTGGTCTTCATGTCTATTGTTGAATCAGTACCAAATGGTTTTGATTGCCTTGGTTATATGTTTTAAAAATAATTCTTGGCTGAGCCCCAGTGGCACAGTGGTTAAGTGCAGGGCTGCGGCCCACGGGCTTGGTGGTTCAAATCCAGCAGCAGCTCTTCAGGAGCAAGACTGGGTAGCTCCCACAACCACCAGAGGGCAGTATGCCCCCACCCCCCAGCCAAAAATAATTCTTAACTTTACAGTGGACAAAAAAGATACAATTAGTATCTGAGTCAAACATTTTTAAGTATTTATAGATTTAATCTTTACTGTCTTTGCATCTTATGAGTCTCACGTAGGGTGAAAAGATCTGATGCCAAAGTGATAGGCCCCCTACTTTGTTTTTGTCATGGTATTTTGTTTGTTCCAGCTTTCTTTCCTTTCCATATAAAGTTGGTGATTAATTTCTCCATTTCTCTGAAGAATTGTACTGGGATTTGGACCAAAATTGTATGGAATTTATAAAGTATTTTGGTAGTGTTAACATTTTCTCTATGTTTAATCTTCCTATCCAGGATTTCGTGTGTGTGTGTGTGTGTGCGCACGTATTCTTTGTATAGTTCTTTTATTTCTCTGATAATATTTATTTCTATACATTGTATCTTTTGGGTAGTTATTGTAAATGGTATTATTAATTTAAATTCCTTTTGGGGGTCATCTTCAATATACAAGAATTCAACTGATTTCTGTCTTGTCTGTAGGTCATCTAATTTTTCAATTAGTTACAGCAATTTTTAATTGACTCTGAGATTTTCTATATATGGCATTATATTATCTGCAAATAAAAAGAGTTTTGTTTCTTTTGAGTCAATATGCATGCTTTTAGTATCTTTTTGATGTTTTATAGTTCTGGCTAAGATTTCCAGGACTATTTTAACTAAGAGTTCTGATAAAGAGCAATCTTATTTGGTTCCTGTTTGAAGGGGGGGATGTTTTCAATTTCTATCCATTAAGTGAGATGGTAGCAATTGGTTTTGTGTATATGGCCTTCGTTATCTTGAAAAATTTCCCTTCTACTCCTATTATACTGAATGTTTTAATCAAGCAAAGATGTTGAATTTTACTAAATGCCTCTTCTGAGTCATGTGATATAACCATATGGTTCTTATCCTATATTTTGTCAACTGTTTTTCTAGTATTGAATTATCTTTGTACACCTGATAGGGATCTCACTTGATTATGATTCTTTTTCTTTTTTCAATGTGTTTTTGAATTTTATTGAAAATATATTTTCTGTATGCACCAGGGATACTGGTCTATAATTTTCTATTCTGGCAATGTCTTTGCCTGGTTTAGGTTTTGGGGTTATGCTTGCCTCATAAAATGACTTTGGTAGTATAATGTTTTTATATTGTGTAGTAGTTCAGGTAGGTTGGTGTTAACGCTTCTCTAAATGCTTTCTAGGATTCCATGGTAAAATCATCTCGTCCTAGACATTTTTTTCCCCTTACCCTCGTCCTAGACTTTTTGATGTTGGCTTTTTTTTAATGATCAGACTAATTTCTTTTTCTTTTTCTTTTTTTTTTTTTGGTTTTTGGGGCATCACTGCCCTCTGGTGGTGGAAGTAGGAGGCCCAGCTATTGCTCCGTGTAGCTGGAATTGAACCTCTATCCCAGTGGGCCGCAGTCCCGTGCACAACCGTGCACACCAGGCTCAGCCCTAATTTCTTTTTATATTAAAGGCTTGTTGAGACTTTTCTACATATTCTATGTCAATTTTGATTGGTAATAATTTGTCCATTTCTTCTAGATTTTCAAATTTTTTAGAATAGAATTTTCGTAATATTGTGCAATCATTTTTATCACAGTTGGTTCTGCTATGTCACCCATTTCATTTCTTATTCATAATATTTGCTTTTAGTCCATCTTTTCCTTGCTAGGCTTATCAATTTTGTTAATACTTTCTAAGAGCTTTGTTGGCTCTGCTTTTCTCCTAAAGTTTTTTAAAAATTCTAATTGTTATTTCTGCTCTATTCTTTGTTATTTCTTTTCTTCCAGTGTCTGAAGATTTGTTTTGTTGATCTTTCTTCAATTGCTATAGTTGATATGTTAAAGTATTTAATTTTTTCTTATTATTTAATGTGTGCGTTTATTGTTACAAACTTCCCTCTTCATGCTGCTTTTGTCATAGCCTAGAAATTTTGGTATGCTGTATTATAATTCTCATTTATTTCAAGGATTTAAAAAATTTTGTTCTTTACTTCTTCAATTGAATCCAGTGGTTTTTAAGCAACGTGTTATTCAATTTCCTTGTAATAGACTTTTTGGAGTAGCTTTTCCTATTGTTAATTTCTAAATTTATGGGTTTTAGTATCTCAATGTTTTCTAATTTATTGATCCTTTCTTCATAACCTAAAATGTGATCTCCTCTGGAGTACATCCTATATGTGCTAGAAGAGATTGTATACTGTGTTTCTATTGGGTGAAGTATTCTGTGTATAACTAAGAGATCAAATTCATAAATCACGTTGTTTAGTTCTTTTGCATATTTGTTCATTTTCTTTTTAGTTGATTGGTCTTTGCTCCATGTGTTGAAGTCTCCTAGAATTATTATATTATTGTCTATTTTTCTATATATGTCTTTAATAATTTGCTTAATGTATTTTGAAATCTTTATTTTGGTCCATAAACAAACAAACAAAAGCCCCCAAACCAACCTCACTGCCATTCAGTCAATTCTAACTCATAGAGAGCCCTCCTGTGGGTTTCCAAGAATGTAACTGCTAATGGAGTAGAAAACAAGAGTCTTTCTCCCGTGGAGCTGTTGCTGGTTTGGAACTGCAGACCATGAAGATCACAGCCCAACTTGTAACCACTACACCAACAGGGTTTCTTTGATGTACATGTATATATATAAATATATATATATATATAAATTATGGTTATGGTTTCTTGTCCAACTGAAGTCTTCATAATTATATCTTTGCCTTCCCTTGTCTATTATGACTTCTTCTTTGGTGTCTGTTTTGTTAGAATTTGATATTGCTACTCCTGATTTCTTTTGCCTGCCATTAGCTTGATAGATCTTTTTCAGCCTTTTGAATTTTAGCCTTATGTTTGTCTTTATGTCTGAGATTGTTTCTTGAAAGTTGTATATGAAAAAGAAAGCATTCGGGCTGAGCCCCGGTGGCGTAGTGGTTGTGCGCGGGACTGCGGCCCACTGGGACGGAGGTTCAATTCCAGCAGTGGGGCTGGGCCTCCTACTCGCACCGCCGGAGAGCAGTGATGCCCAAAAAGAAAAAAAAAGAAAAAAGAAAAAGAAAGCATTCATATTTCCTCATCCATTCTGTTAAGTCTTTGTCGCTAGTGAGTTCAATACATTTACATTCAATACTATTATTGGTAAGTATGGTTTTATTGCATTTGTTTTGTTATATGCTTTTAGTTTCAATGTCCATAATCATTTTGTTGCATTCCTTTTGCATTCCTTATAGATTTTCTTGTCAATATTTTCTTTTCTTTGTTGCTATCTTACTATTTGACATGATTGTGTGGCTTTCTTCAGTATCACCTTGAACTTACATCTAACCAATCCATGGTCTGTTTTATAGTCGGCCCTTGCTCTGAACTTTGCTGCTGGTGTTGAACTTTCCTTCCCATCATCTCTTGCCACAGATGTAGTCAAATTGGTCTCTGTGTATTCCATCTGGAATGTCTGTGTGTATGGTCTCATTTTGTAATGTTGTAAAAAGGTTGCGATGAAGTCATTGATCTTCCAAGATTCTATCATGTGATCTCCAGTTTTGTGACTATCACCAAGATCATATTTTCTAACAACCATTCCTCCCCACTTGTTTCCAACTTTTGCATTCCAATCCTCAATGATTATCAGTGCATCTTGATTGCATGTTTGATCAATTACAGACTGAAGGTGTTGTAGAATTCTTCATTTTCCTTATGATTAACTTTACTGATTGGGACATAAATTTGAATAAAAGTGACCTTGATTTGATTTCCTTGAAGTTGGATAGATATAACCCTATCACATTGAACTTCAGGATGGATAATGAAATGTCCTTTTTTGATGATGAGTGCAACCCCATTCTTCCTGAAGCTGTCATTTTTGGCACACTGTAAATATCTTGTTTCCAGTCCAAGGCCAGTCCATTCACAGCCCATTTATGTTTGGGGGACAGAATTGATACATTCTATTTAGTCTTTGACATCTTCCAATTTTCCTAGATTTTTACTTCATACAATCCAAGTTCTAAATATTAATTAATGTTTACAGTCATTTCCTCTCATTTTGAGTTCTATTCCATCAGCCAATGCAAGTCTCAGAGGCTCTGCTCACACAAGCTTTACTCTGTCGGCATCATTGTTGTTGACTTCATTTTGAGAAGGCGGCTCACCCTGCCACATGCTGAGCGCCTGAGTGCTTGCAGGGTTCCTCATCTGACACTATCTCTAACAATGTGGTCTTCTAGTCATGAAGTTTTTGGTATCTAAAAAGGTTTCAATCCTCTCTATAATATTTTCAGTGGCTAACTCCTCAGAAGTTAGCAGCTTAGTCCTTCTTTGTAATAAGCTGTTCTTAATCTAGAAGCTCTGCTGAAACCTGGTCCTTTGGGTGACCCTAACATTTAAGATACCAGTGACAATAGCTTCCAGCATCACCGCAGCACACAAGTCACCAAGTCATGATAAACTGTCTGACAGTGGTGGCCGTCAGAGTTGGGCCTGGGAACATTTTCTGTGATACATAAAGTCAGCATGACTGACAACGGGTCTAACGACATTCCTAATAGGATATATTATCAGCCTCAGGCCTCTGGTAGGAATAGGATTTGAAAGAGTCTCACTACTTTACCCCTGTCATCTGAGATGACTCTGAGAACTTGCTCTTCTTTTGCAAGGAGAGCAGCTCTGCTCATCCACCTTTGGACAGATTATTCAATTGGTGACACCCCAATAGTGGTGACTTCTACCCATTTAATTAATAGCTTTGTCAATACCTTGCCCTACATGAATCCTAGTGTCCTTAAATCTTCTCATTGACCACCACACCTTGTTCCCAACCTACCTAACTTCTGGCATAGGTATATTTGGTCTTTGTAACAATCAGTTTCTCTATGATGTTGTTATTATTATTATTATTATTATTATTATTATTATTATTATTAAGCACTCCTGTCTACTTTTAGGATGATTCAAAACTTTAGTCACAGAAACAAAGTAGATGTATTAAATTTAGATTTTCTTTAAAAGGGTTGAAGGATTTTACCTTGAAATGCCAAATTCTTGATGTGATCTTTTTCCATTGCTACGTTCCCATCTTGAAGAGGACTGTTCAAAAGGTGGTAGACCTGAAGTTCCTGAACTCCTCCTCAACTGTGGTACTGGTAAGCTGCTTCTACTGTTTAGCCCCTGTTGAACAATTTAACAATGGTTAAAACCTTCTGCTGCTAATATGCTACATATGTAATAGCAAAGTTGGCACATGAGAACTCCAATATAACTTATATTTCACATTATAATTTAATCTAAGAGAAATAGAACATTTTGCTATGTGTGCCAGTTTCTTCCAGATTTTACATTCTATACATTATATATTGAATAAATCCATGCATGTTCTTCTTACTTAAAAATTATTTCTGAATTCTTTACAACTTAAGTAAGGCTTTCCTTTTTCCTCTGCTTCTACACACCTAACACTACTTTCATGAGAGACAGACACGGGATCATTTTAAATATGGGCAAAAGGATTTCCCTAAAAAAATACCTCAGAGGCACAGCTTACGATCAGAGAAGATTAGCCTAATATCAAAAAAAACTTTATAATTTTCAGTATAATTTTATCTATTGTACTTAGCAGAAGATCTGAAGAAAAGATATGGTTCTGAGTTACCTTTTGACTTAATAATTAAATTAATAACTTTAGCATTGATGATGTATAATATTTATGCTACAATTTATAAACATCACACACTATCCCTGTTCTTTTAATGAAAATATCCAATGTTTATATAAGTATTTATTCTATTAAGATTTATATAAAATAGGAAACTTAATAGGAAACAGAAGCTATCAGCGGACTCTGAAACAATCAGAGAGATATATATCTGCTTCCCATCTAAAATTTCCCAAGGATGTTGATTTTATAAAGGTCCCTGGTTAGACAGTCGGTGAAAAGTTCTTTATATAACTAATTCTCCCACTGGCTATCATTCAGGTCTATAGAAGCTTTCTTAGTTCATACCACACCAATACTTATATTGTAACATAACTTTTGAATTGTTTCCCTTAATAATCTTTTTTCATTAATGCTATTGCTCTTTTATGAAGTAGCATACGGCTTTTAGAGTCTTTTCCAAAAGCAGGGACAAATTAGACATGGCATTCAAATGGGAATTTAAAAAACACAAGGGGAAGGAATAGGTTATTTCCTGATTCTTATATGACTTACTCCTATCAGTAGATCCCAGTACCAAAAATAAGATTGATTAACTGCTCAGGAAATGAGGCATTTAGGCTTCCTGTTTAATTAATTTTATTGTTTGAAATGTTTTTAAGATGTAGCAATGCACTTTCTACTTAGTAAACACAAGCACAACACTGATGTCAATGTAATTTTTGTTACTAAGAATTACTACTCCAAATACCACATGGAAATATAAAGGAAGAGCATTCAAGTAAATAAAAACTCAGTAATATATTGAATATTTAGTTTATTGATGAATTTTTGCTATTTTGGGGAGGCTGGTGATTAACCTGCTATATAGGTGGATTGCTGAAAAATGCCATATGGCCAAGTGCCATTGTTTTAAGTAGCACCAATGGAACTGTTACTTAATAACCTTTTTTTTTTTTAAGCACCACACAGCTACCTATGGAGCTGTGATCAATAATGATATTGATTTATTTTTTACCTAGATGGGTTTGCTTGAGCTACAGCGTGTCTGAACCTTAGTACTGAGAACTAACTAAACAAAATTAATCTACAAATAAAATAGCATCTGGGGCTTTAAAGGCTTGTTTCCAAACAAGTAGCCATTTAAGTGAGATGTCAACTAAGTCTACATGGAAGAAGCACCTCATCCTCAGTCATGGAAGGGGAGTAAATCATATAATCCAAACTTAGAGTTAATACTATCAGAGACTAAATTGTGAGAATTCAGTTTTCAGAAAGCTATTGAGGGCAGTGGGAACAGAAGATACATTTGAGGAATCTATGTAGGAAATAAACCTCCGGAGATTTCCCTCTATCCACAACAGAGGGATGGGAAGAAAGTGGTTACCAAACTTAGTACATTGGAGAGATGACTATAGAAGATCAAAAGGAAAAACCTGACTTGAACGGTTCAAATAAAGTCAGTTGATTCCTCCCTGATGCACCTTCGACCTGATCTGGTTTTCAACATATTCTGTATTTTTTTTTTTTTGGTTAATGTTTGTTAATATTGGGATTTATCTCAGATATGTCATGTCACTAATGGTCACCCTCTAGGATTTTTGTTATATCTTTTTCTGTTTTTCAGTATATGAAACCCAGGATAGAGGAGCCTACAGGGACAGTAAGTAGAATAAGGGTTTTGGCAGGGGGGTAGGGGGTGGGGAAGAGAGCTGATGTCAAGGAATACAGGAAGGAAAAGAATGTTTTGAAATGAATGGTAGTCATTGTACGATACTGCTTGATGTGACTGAACTATGGAATGATGTGATATCTCTATTAGCTTCCAATAAAATGGTTGTGGAGAAAAAGAAGATAGTTAATATTTTGCAAACTGTTCAGTAACAAATTTAACTGATTTGAATTTCATTCTCTCGTGGTCAGTTTTCTTAGTTGTAGAATGCAGTAATTGAGTTCCAATCTCTTCAGTGTTACTACTTACACATTTTCCTAATAGTAGCTATTGGTGAAGATGATAAATGGTGATAAATAGCCCAGACAAGTGAAAGCATGGTGAATAAGCAAAGCACACACCTATTTGGAACAGTATTGTTTTGTAAAGGAAATTCCATTTCACAATTCATTTTACAGAGAAATTAATTTTATATCCGATGATGGAAAAAAGCAAGGCCAGCGAGGGTATCGCAATCTCCAATGGGCAGAAATGCCCAGGGAAGAAGGGGAAGGAGGCAGGTTTCCAATAAAATGTCAATTAAAAAAAAATCAATGCTATGTAAATCATAAAATGAAAATTATAGTGATTATTTCCTCTTGGTTGTTAACAAGAACAATTCCTGCATTCTACAGAATAATAACATGTTGAGTACTGATTTATACAGGAATTAAATCTGTTTCTTATTTTGTAGTGCTTGACAACAATAAGAATAATAAATTAGTTGTTACCATTCAAGTTGTTACTGTTAATTATAGCACTTATTTAGATTAAGAACTGGATTTCCATGTAGACTTAGTTGAACTAATTAACTACCTCTGAAGTCCCAAGAAACTCAGTATAGTATAAAAGAGAGTGGTCCTTGGGGAAAAGAAACAAACGTTCTATTGTATATAAAGGAACAACTTTCATTTGAAAATATCATTAAATATGAAAAACTGGCTAGTTGACAGTATTTTGACCTTATAAAGCTTTCGATCTCCTTTCTCAGCTGGGTCTTCCACTTCAGAGCAGGGGTAAAATCCAGGAAAGGGTGTGAGAGGATTAATCTTTGGCCTACAGGAACCTGAGAAAGCACCCATCAAGCTACTGATGCTCCGTAGGGTAGAAATGACTTGTGGGGGAAGGGTTGGATCAATCAGAAGGTCTGACACCATGTTGCGAGCTTCATTCAGCACAGAAAGGTCAACTCCACTTCCACCTCCAGAATTCTAGAAAAGAAGATATAAACTTACTTAAGCACGTGTTATGTGGGAAACTCAATATTTAAGGAAAACTTACTCTTCTTTAAATCAAGGCCCTTTATCTATCTAGGCAAATGAATAATTTTATTGTTGTTGGGTGCCACTGAATTGGCATGGACTCTTAAGGACCACACCTTAGGTACAAGCAAGCGAAACGCTGCCTCGTTCGGCGTCATCCTCACAAGTGTGGTCATGTTTGCGCCCATCGTTGCAGCTCCTGCATCAATACACTGCCACAAGAGCCTTCATCTTTTTCACTGCCCCTCCATTTTACAAAGCAGGAGGCCCTTTTCCAGGGACTGGACTCTGCTGCCAAGTTTTCATTTATGTGGACCTGATATAAATGATATATGAAGTAGGACAATTCTGAGACATTTTTGTCAGTGAGAATACAGCTGCAATATTTTTTTTAATTAGCTTACCACACTATATTTAACAGTATCTGTTCCTGACTCACTGAGAGTTTCTAACTGGTATAAAACCAAATATGTACTTACTTTTAAAAAATCTATGATTTGTCCAGTCCTGCTGTTAAGTTCTGGCTAGACCAGAACACGTACACTGACTGGTACAGGTAAGAGCACAAGACACACTGAGTCCTGGTCAGATAAACCCTCAGGAACAGAAATGGGAGTTGTGAGACCAGAAGAGTAGGGGAAAGGTTTGTAGTCTTTTTCACTGTAAGGGGAGAGTAATACCATCTATCTCAGTATGGGTTGATATAAGAATTAAATCTAACCAAGCATGTAGGGCACTGAAACAGTGTACAACACATATACTTGTAGTGGAATAAATGGTACTACAATGAGCACTATAAAATGTAATAAATATTAAATACAATTATTTCAGAGGTCAAAAGAGATTTGAGCTGAATAGTTAAATTTATCAAAGGGGTAGCAATGGCTAAGTCCAAAATTATTGGTAGAAAAATACTTTTTTTGTTTTGTTTTGTTTTGGGCGGGGGCATCAAAATTGGAGAAGTGCTTTTTACAAAGTAAAATTTAGAGAAAGATTTTATTGATGAATACAAGTTATTTTTAATTTTTGAAAATACAAATGTGACATAAAGGTATTAAACTCAATTACCGTTAGAAATAAGTGCACAGATCAGAGCAGTCAATTAAATGTGTTACTCTCCTTGTGATCTTTTTTTCTGAGCTTAAGTTTCTATAAGGGAATGTATGGAACACATAATTATTCAAATTGTTTAATGAGTTTACAATAAAACTGCTTAGATATCTTCCACACAAGTTTAAATTGAGAAATATTATGCATTTCATTTAGGTCATGGTACCTAAAGAAAGACCTTACTCTTTGTGTTTTTCTTTAGTGCTATTTTTTTGTTTTTTCAATTTTAAAATGTTCTCCACTCCTAAGGCATGGTCCAGTTGGGTTTTGTTCTTTTTTTTTTGCTTTTATCTACTATAATCAACATTAAAACCAATAACTCTCTAGCTATTTCACCACAATTAACCAGACATGTCTCTGACAACTTCCACTAATTTGAATTGCTAAAGTGCATAAAGCAAATACATATATGCATAAAAATTAAAGATTATAATTTGCAGTGTTAAGAGACTAATTGGAAATATTGAGAGATCATTCCGATGGATGTAGAGAAAGCATTTCACCCGCCCACCCCCTCTGTGGACCTGTGGTCCACAATCAGAAGAAAATGCTTCCATTCTTCACTCAGCGCCACTGAGTCAATTCACATTCATCGTCTCTCTCTGTCGGGCAGTGTGGGACTAACTTCTCCCTATGGGTATCATAGGTGACAAATCGTATGGCAGTAGGATGCCTGGTCTCTCTCTGAGTGGCTGGTGGATCCAAAAGGCTGGTCTTTGCAGTTAGCAACAAAACACATAACCCATGATGTCATCAGGGTTTGTTTTCATACTTGAAATATAGATAGACTAGTGTATTCTGAGGCCATTTTACATTAATAATATGTTTCGACTAATTGTGCAAGATTGGCTTACTATCATTTTCCTGTTACTTTATAGTCAAAAATATGATTCTTTAGAAGATCTATTTATATAAAGGTCCCAGATATTTTAACTAAGGAAAATCTTATGGCACAGAAATATTATAAATACATCCTTCATGTAAATGTCTCAAGTCTCACTACAGATATTGGTTATAAGTGACGCTACTTATATTTACCTGGTAGTGAGGTTTATACCATTGCTTTAAGTCCCAATCCCAGAGAATCATCTGAAAGGAAAAAAAAAATCACTTAGTTGACAAACCATAAATAAACAAATATTTATAAAAACAAAGTATAGCATATTCAATCAGAGATCACTAAAATAACTTCAAATTTAGAAGAAAATTGGGGAACTTACGACTAGGTAGACTATTAATAGACTGTTATTAATAAAACAAAAGAACTTGAAAACTTCAGGGAAAATGGAATAGAAAGATAATGGATTTTTTCCCCACACATCTTTTAAAGACTCTGTCCAATATTTAATTAAAAAATCAGAAGAGTCAGCCAGCACCAATTTCTGTAAAGGATAAGGTAGGATTTGTGAGTCATATAAGGACTGTATGGTATATGACATCCCAATCTTAGTTTTTATTTAGATAAGTAGATAATGCTGCTCGTGTCACTGAGGTGATTCCACTTCATAAGATCCATGTGGCAGAGTTGAAATGTCCTACAGGGTTTTCTGGAGCACTCGGTCTTTATCTCAGAGCTTCTGGGTAGGTGTGAGCACCAACCTTTGAGATAGCAGCCAGGCTCATGGCCATCAAACCGGCCTGACTCATGACAGCTCTGTGTGCTTCAGCACAGCACTGCATTCCACAGACCTTTCTTCTAATGCCCTTTGACTAGATCCAAACCCCCTTGCAGTTAGCAGTCTAGTGCATTAACTCACATTTATTCCATCCAGAAATATCCACACATTTAGATGATCATAACCTAGAATCATTTTATAGGCTTAGGATCCATTTTCTTCATGCTGTTCTGGTACAAATGCTCTTTAGAACCAACTGCATGTTTTATTTGTTTTGTTTATACGCTGTCAAAGGTGGTTGGTTGGTTTTTTGTTGTTTTTTTTTTTTTTATTAAAGATGTCAGGTATTAACAGTTTCTCCCATCATCAGAACACATGTAAATCGGCTATTTTTCTAAATTCACTAATAAAACCCTGAAATCGACAGGAATGAAAACAAATGACCCAGTGATAAGTCATGAAAACTTATCGATTAGCGGTGCATCAATTCATTCACTGGCATTCGTAACGTACAAGCTGGCTTGACTGTGTTTTTGTTGTTCCTAGGAGTCAGTTCTGATCCTGAACCTCATGCACAACGTAACAAAACACCGCCAGGGCTAAGCGCCAGCCTCACAACTGTCCTATGCCTGAACCTTTGTTGGAGTCACTGCATCAGTCCATCTCCTGGAGGGCCTTCCTCTTTTTCACTGCTCCTCTACTTTACCAAGGATGGTGTGCTTCCTCAGGGTCCTTCCTGACAGCACGACCAAAATATGTAAGCCAAAGTCCCATCATCCTTGCCTCTACGAGCACTCTGAGACAGATTCGTTTGTCCTTTTGACAGTCCATGGTACTTTCAACATTCTTCTATACCACAGATCAAAAGCATCAATTATTCTTTGGTCTTCCTTGCTCAATATCCAACTTTAACATGCATGTGAGGCCATGGAAAATACAGTGGCCTGGGCCAGTCACCCCTTAAGTCTTCAAAGTAACAGCTTTGCTTTTCAATCGTCCACAGAGGTCTTGCGCAGCAGCTTTATCTAATGCAACTTGACTCATGAGCACCCTGCTATCCCATCCACACTTGCACAAGACTTCTATTAAACTGTGACTGACGCCTATACCTCATTCTCTGCTTCACTCCTCCAAGTAGAAGCTGATTTCCTACTAACGCAGGCAGAAATTTTCATGAGTATAGTTGCTCACATTGAGTCAATCTTCCCTTCCCCCTCACTTCCCTTCACCTATGCAACTAAATAAACATTACCTAAATAAAATATTTGCACTTAAATGCTAAGAGCCATATTTTTTATTTACACATGCATTCACAAAGGTTACACTGCTTCCAAGAAGGGGAAAATTGTTTCTTGGAAGCAAACAAAAAAACTGAATATTAAAACGGCTTGTGGTACTCCAAAGGGCCAAGGTATACAAATAGACATCCAACGAGGATGGAAGGACATTTCATGAGGGTGGCAGAACAACGAGGAAGGAAAAAAGGCTTCTTCCAAAACCCAAACCCACTGAGACTGAGTCTACCCAGACTCACAGCTACCCTACAGGACAGAGTGTCTTCGTTTCTAAGGTTTCCAAGGCTGTAACTATGGAAGTGGAAAAATGCCTCTTTCTTCCAGAGAGTGTCTATAGGTTAAAACTGCCAGCCTTTCATTTAGCAGATTAATGCACAGCCCACTATGCCACCAGGGCTTCAAAAGAATCCTTAGAAAAGTGATAATGAGGTAAGCAAGTGACCATCCAGCTCAGAAGCAACAATGCCCACAAGGAAGAAACACACCAACCTGTGTGACCATGAAGAGTCAGTCAATAGAGCCAGGCATCAGGCATCAGAGAACAAAAGAACATTCATTGTGTGCCCACCTTCCTGATATGAATGTTGAAGACAAAGTATGCATAAGCAAATGTGGTGAAGAAATTTGATGGAGCCCAGCTCTCAAAAGATATACCAGCTGGAGTCTTAAATGCTTGAAGATAAACAAGTAGCCATCTAGCTCAGAAGTAACAAAGTTCACATGGAAGAAGCACACCAGCCTTTGTGATCATGAGGTGTCGAAGGGATCAGGTATCAGTCATCAAAGAACTAAAAATTACATCATTGTAAGTGAGGGGGAGTACAGATCGGGGACCCAAAGTCCATCTGTAGGTAAAGGGACATCCCCTTACATAACGGTTACAGGGAGGAGACAAGCCAGTCAGGGTGCAGTGTAGCACTGATGAAACATCCAACTTTCCTCTTTAATGCTTCTTCCTCCTCCCTCTACTCTCCCCCTCTCAATATCATGATCCCAATTCTACCTAACAAATTCGGCTAGACCAGAGGATGTACACTGGTACAGATAGGAAATGGAAATATGGGGAATCCAGGACAGATGATCCCTTCAAGACCAGTGGAGGGTGGAGGGAAGGTGGAGTAGAAAGGGGAAATCAATTATAAAGTTCTATATATAACCTGTTCTCTGGGGCATGGACAGCAGGGAAGTGAGTGAAGGGAGACAGCAAACAGTGTACAATGTGACAAAATGCTCATAATTTATACATTATCAAGGGTTCATGGGGGGGGACGAGAGGAAGGGGAAAAAGATGAGGAGCTGATACCAAGCGCTCAAGTAGAAAGCAAGTGCTTTGAGAATGATGATGACAATAAAGGTACAAATGTGCTTGGTATATAATGGATGGATGTATGGATTGTGATAAGATTGTATGAACCCCCATTAAATGATTTTTCAAAGTGATAATGAAAAGCAGGTTGAGAGAAATAATAGTCCTGCCACTTGCTTCTTTTTCTTTTCTTATTTACATTTTATCATCACCTAATCCACATCTCATGCAATTCAACAGTTCAATCGTCCAATAGGAATTGTACAGTCAACTTTAGAGTCCCCCACCCCAATAGTTAAATCACACCACTTGCTTACCTAAGCATTACTATCTTAGCTTACATGTCTTAGAAAGCTCCTCATATACTAAGCCCATTCCAAGGCTGATGACGCAGAATCTGCTGCTGGAAAATGACAATGCATACTTGTTTAAATTAATTGTACTATCGAAGGACGGGAGTCCTGGTGCCATAGCTGCGAACAAAAAGGCCAGCAGGTTTAAAGTACCAGCTGTTCCTTGGGAGAAAAACGAGGCTTTCTACTTCCATAAAGAGTTGCAGTCTTGGCCTTGATCAAATCTCTGGCTCAGCAGGTGTCTAATGCAAGGTGGTCCAGAACTACCAAATATTCACTGTCTTAAAACCCTCCTTGTTTTAATGTGTATTAATCTGGTAGGGAAAGATCTGCCCCTGTAAGGGAATGTTCCAGAAAATATTCCCTGGCACTAAGCCCATGATCAATATCAACAGAGGTCAATCATTTAAGAATTCAATCTGCATAAAGCAACAACTCACAGATTGTGGTTTGCAGCTGGCTTATACTCGTAGAACCTCCTTCTCCCAACAGTGTCTCAAATTTTATACTATTGGGCAAATGATTGATGCTGCCCACGGAATTTCCCACTGCCCCAGGGGAAAAACGGATATTGTTACAAAATGATTATGAGATCAATAAAGTAAACCAGAGTCGTACATAACTGATGGACAAGTGAATGGACTCTGGGTTCCCATTAATTCTAGCCCAACTCCAAGGACACTTCTTATGGCATGGACCTGCCTGCTACTTGCCTTCATGAAGAGATCACTGAAAATATGATTATGAGAGCAAAGTGTGGTGAAGAAAGCAGGCTCCTGGTTATCAATAATAACAGTTTTAAAGCTTTGTATTCAAACACCCAACCATCCAAGTGAGGCATCAACTAAGTGCACATGGAAGAAGCATACTCACGAGTGATACAAAGAATAAAATCTAAATATGATGGAAGAAAAGGTGTCAGAGCTCAAAGTGTGAGCACTCAACTTTTAGAAGGCCGTGGAGGATGGGGGGGGGGGCAAAATTCAGCTGTAGAGTATCAAGCCAGATTAAGCCTCTGGCAGATGCCCTCTGATCACAGTTAGGGACATAAATAACCCTGGAATCAGACAGACAGAGATGATTGTAAACTCGATTATGGTGGAGGGAACCATGGTATAATATAGTACCCAGTCTGCTGATCTCCCTCTTGACCCATTCTGAATTTGTTCTCAGTTTAAATATTTCTCGCTTGTTTCTTGACAGAAGTTTTCTCTCTGGCTTATTTTAATGTGACTGGTGGTCTTTGCTTTCTTTTCTTCCTTCCTTCCTTCCTCCCCACCCTTCTTACTTGCCGTTGGTATATTTCCCTGTATATAAGCACAGAAGGGGAGCATGTATACACATAATAATTTATAGACTGGCTTGTTGAGGATGGGGAGCAGGGGTTTGTAGGGAATTGAGAGCAAAAAGGTGAATGAATAGTCCAGGAGGGTACATGCACTGGAACTGATCATGGTGATATATACACATCTCTTTTTAATTATGACTGAACTATGGAAGTGTATAATATGTGAATCTTATCACAATAAAACTATTGGGGGAAGGAAGACTTTATTCATTGCTATCCCCTGAGCTATCTATTCATGGCCTTTGCCCATTTCCAGGAGATTGTTTACGCACCCCCCCCCCCGCCGTAAAACTTGAAGCATTCCTTTTATATACTTTGGAAAATCGTTCTATTTCTTATGAACTCTAAATCATTGATTCAAAGCATTATTTTTCTTGTCAATTAAGGATAATGTTTTGCCTTTGGAAGCAGTCAAATTTATCACTATTTTCTCTTATGACTTTTTAATTATGGTGAGCTTCTGAATGTACAGTTTATAAAACATATCATGCTTTCTTCTGAAAAAAAGGTACAGTCTTGGAAACTCACAGTTTCCTGACCTACAAGATCACTATGAGTCAGAATTGCCTGTATCGTAGCAAGTGCAGAAGAGAAAGAAGAGTAGATGCAAGGAATGGGGGACGGAAGGAGGGAGGGAGACAAAGGAGGAGATCAAAGGTCTCTAAAAACCTTATGATGTACAACATTTTTCTCCATGATTACTCCTTTTAGATCTATTATACCATTTTGTACTGTAAACTATTTTCCCCTAATTAAATTCACCCCACCCTAGCCTTTCATCCCGTTACCATGGTTTGCTAAGTTGGCTTTGAATCTGCTCTTGAACAACTTAATAGCAATTTTGAGAAAGCATAGCTTTCTCAATAGGTAGTAAAATTATATGCCCTAAGAACTTCAAAATTACATATCTACCTTTGAGCATTGCATCTCATCGTTTGGATCATAAGATAAACATAAAAATTAAGAATAAACATTGAGAAACTTTTACACTATTAGATATTTTTTTGTGCATTTCACAAAAATATCCACACACACACTCGGGGACAAGCAACAGAGTCAGTGTAAGATATGAAAATAATAATAATAATTTATAATAAGGGGGTCACAAGAGTGAGAGGAAGAAAAGAGGAACTGATATCCCAGGCCCAAATAAAAAATATTTAAAAATGAATGATGGCAACATATGCACAAATGTACTTGACGCAATGGATATATGGCTTGATATAAGAACTGTAAAAGCCCCCAATAAAGTGATCTTTAAATAAATAAATATTCATTCACAATTGATTGGGGGTGAGGAAAAACAAAGCATGACCTTTCACTCCAGACCGTTGGATACCCGCATACGAACATGGATGCACACCACTGCACATCTTGCAGTAGCAAAAGACCCCACTCAACTCGAACGCCCTTCAGGAATGTCAAGTCGATGCTGCTGCAGAGCTATCCTACAGGGCATAGTGGAACTGCATCACAGGAGTTTTCAAGCCTGTAACTCTTGATGGAAACAGACCATCACATCTTTTCCCCCACAGAGCAGCTGGTGGTTTTGAACCGCTGACCTTTCAGTTCACTGGAGAGGGCTTTAACCATTGTGCTACAAGGGCTCCCTTATAACAAGAAATGAAGCATGAAAATGTAGAACAGCTAGATATCATACAGCTGGATCCCAGAAGCATAATACTGAATGAGAACAGCAGGTCACAGAAGAGCACGTATATTATAATTTACTTAGTGCAAAATAAAATATGCATTAACAATACACTTCCTGGCTGAGCCCTGGTGGCGTAAGTGGTTGAGTGCGAAACTGCAGTTCAAATCCAGCAGTGGCTGGGTAGTGCCCACGACCACCAGAGGCAGTGATGCCCACCAAAAAAAAAATACACTTCCTGGGAAGAAACCTTGGTCATGTCGTGGGTCACAAGTTGGGCTGCGTATCACAGGTCAACAGTTCAAACCACCAAGGGCTATGCAGAAGAAAGACAAGTTTTCTGCGTGTATGAAGATTTACAGTCTAGGAAAGCCATCTGGGTATTTCTACTCTGTCCCACAGGCCTGCTCTGAGTCCAAACGGACTTACTGGCAGTGAGTTCGGGTTTGGGGCATTTCCTTTCCTTTTTTTTTTTTTAACAGTTTTATTGGCACTTCTTCCACATATCATACAATTCAGTAAGTCAATCAAATCAAGAACAGTTGTGCAATCGTTAGCACAATCAATTTTAGAACATTTCCTAGGAATACAAACTTATGGGAGACTATTTTTAAAAAATCAGATAGTAATTATCTCTATGGGAAAAGACAAGAAAACTGGATTGGGGAAGGGCACTCAGAGCTTGAACGTTAATGGTAATGTTCAAAGCTAATGAGAACAGCGGGCATATGAGTTTGGTATCCTTGATCTGTGTCCTTTACCCCAGAAGTCGGGAACATTAGGCCCATAGCCATATAAGGCTCAAGAACTCATCAACACTACTGAAGGTCACAAACTTTCACAAAGAAAAGCCATTTCAGCCATCACATTAGGGGTGAGTTAACTAAATGCTTAACCAAACATAGCAGACTAGCTTTTAAGTGAATAATTTTGTATGGCCTGCAAACAATGCTAAAAGTATACAAATGGACCCTGGCAAAAAAAGGATTCCCAGCCCTGCATTACACACATCCTATGAGCAGAGGCAGTCCCTGACTAGATTCCATTATAAGCCAGTTTGGCTAAGTCTAAGCACTCTTTCTGTAAGTTGTCTTTATCATTATCTTTATAAATGATAACGCTGGTCCTTAAATATCTGTAGATGGACATCCGTGAAAGGCAATATCAGCATATTATGCACAGCAACATTAAAAAGTCTTTAAAAAACCAATAAATTAAAAATCCAGACAGGTAGGTCACAAATGCAGTTAGTCAAAACTCAAGCATGTCATAAATTGGGGAGTACCTATATTTGTTCAGTTTTAATTTTTTTTAATTAGGAAGAATTTGAGAAGATAAGGAAGTAGAGATAGTATCTACAAAAACTCTTCTGTGAGAAACAGTGCTGTGCTAGGGAAGAATGAAATGAAACAACAGTTGAAAAAATGTAAATACATTGTTTTCAACATAAAATCTCTAGAGAATATTCACAGTTGATAAGAATGAACGAGAAAGGAAAAACTATTCATAGGGGATGGCATGAAACGCAAGAGGGATTCAAAAAGGTCATGGAAAAATGGTATTAAAATACAATGCAATTTTTCAACAGAATTTTTGAAGATCTCTGTTTGAGCCACAGCATGAAACCCTTAATGGAAATATTGCTGTGTCCATAATATCAATACGTAGGGAAAAATGAAAACTGAGAAATAGTAATAGAGTGTTAACTACTCTTACTTCTACTTCTACAAAGTAATGAATGATCTGTGAGGAACTAGTCGTTCCTCATTGGTGTTTAGAATTTAGAGTGAAAAAGGAAACAAATTAGTTCACACATACTTCATAATTTTGAAATGTTAGATTAATTCTGATTTCCACAGAAATCCTGTCATCATTAAAATTTTAATAACTACTGTAGTCTTTAAAAACTGGGCAGGTGCCCTAAAATTTGCACTGTTTCTTAATGAAGTAGAAGTCATCTTAGCTAAAGTAGGTCCATGTTATCTGAACGAAATTTTTTGTATCTAATAACTGTTCCTTCTTTTCATGTGTTACCTTCTGTCCCCAATTAAAAGAAAATGCTCTAAACTGGGTTTCTGAATGCCTAGAATATTGACAGAAATAGTTACACAAATAACTGAGAATAAATTCTATGCCTTAGCAAGAGTGGGGCTGAAGAATACAGAGAATACATGCCCGTACATAAATACACAATATACACAAAGACATAAAGACAAAATGTTGCCTAGGACATGCATAATTTCCCCAAAGCTGGATCTCTTTTTTGTGTCTTCTTCATAGACCGAGCATTCTATTCTCCGGCACATGAGCTTCTCTGAAACTTCATTAAGTAATGGCAAGAAGCCATGAAAAGGTTCATAAAATTTTCAAGCAAAGCATGAAAACCTTTTGGTAAGCCAACACAGTAAGCCTCTTCATTAAGACTTTAGGATGCACAGTAAACATGTACAGAACAGCAGACTGCACTGGCTCTTAATTAAGATTTTGTCCCCAATCATCTATCAGCTTGTTGTCCTGTGGGGGTCTGCAACAGCTGTGATGCAGGAAGCCGCGTGCAGCAGCTATTCCAACTAGCAGACAGGGTCCCCAAGGGAGACAAACTGCAGCAGAACTTCCAGATTCAGATAGACTAGGACTAAGGGGCAACCAGTTGGCCTCTGAAAATCCAGTCATTTATCTTTTGAAGAACAGCAAAGCACTGTCTGATACAGTGTCTGGAGGGGAGCCCCTGTAGCTGAAAGACAGTCACAGCAGGACAGGTGCCAAGAGCTGCCTGCAGAGTAGACCTTAATGACGAAGAAAGAGTAAAGCTTTGGGAGACTTTCTTTCACTGATGTGCTATGACTCAAATGAAGAAGAAAGAGGTACAACATCCACCAAATAATTAGAATGTGGAATATGCAAGGTATGCACCTAGGAAATGTACAAGTTCATAAAATGAAAAAGAACTTTTGGAGATCCGTATCCCAGGTATTCCAGAGCTTGAAATGAACTGGTATTGGCCATTTAGAAGCAGAACGACATGATTTCCTATTCTGGGAAGAGTATGAAGTAGCTAAAGTAAACAGAAGAAATGATGAATTACAATTGCTGAGCAGAACATTTCAAAGGGCAGTTAAAAAAATAAAAAATGAGTATTATGATGAATGTGCAAAGACCTGGAGCTAGAAAACGAAAAAGGAAGAGCAAGCACAGCATACACCTCTCAAGCTGACCGAACTGAAGGAAAAACTCAAGCCTTGAGTTGCAATGCTGAAGGTTCCATGGGCAAAATAGCAACCAAAGCAGCAAGCATCAAAAGAAAATGGAAGAAATAAACAAAGTCACTGTACTAAAAATATCTAGTTGACTATGCAACTATTTCAAGAGGCAGCATATGACTAAGCACCGGTGGTAATAAAGTGCTATTAAAAATGGTCTGCGCCGCACTGAAGGCAATAAACAGAAAGACAAGGAGCCAGGAATTGATGGAACACTAACTGAAATGTTTCAACAGGCTGGTGACGCACTGAAAGAATGCTCTCATCTATGCCAAGAAATTTGGAAGATAAGTTATCTGGCAGATTGATTGTAAGAGAGCCATATTTGCTCCCATTTGGGGAAAAAAAAAAAAAACGGTGCCCCGATATAATGTAGAGATTATCACACAATATCAGTAGTATCACATGAAAGTAAAATTCTGCTTAAGATCATTCAGCAACAATTGCAGCAGTACATTGACAGGGAGCTGCCAGACAGGTCAGATTCAGAGGAGGACGTGGAATAAGAGATATCACTGTTGACGTCAGATGGATCTTGGCTGAAAGCTGAAAAAATACCAGAGATATTTATTTCTGTTTTTACTGACTATGCAAGGGCATACAACTATGTGGATCATACATGTAAAAACTGAAGGTGCCATGGGGGCGACATCTGGCCTCTTCCAGCTAGACTAGTGGTTCTCAACCTTCCTAATGTTGCAACCCTTTAATAAAGTTCCTCATGTTGTGGTGACCTCCACCCCCAACCATAAAATTATTTCCATTGCTACTTCATAACTGTCATTTTGCTACTGTTATGCATTGGGTGACTCTGATGAAAGGGTCTTTGACCCCCCACCCCCCCCAAAGAGGTCATGACCCACAGGTTGAGTGAGAACTGCTGTCCTACACACTTCTGAGATGGCCTGTTTTAGACCTAGCAGGATGGCAATCATAAGCTACCCTACTAACACTCACCCCTAGCTAGAGTTTATAATCCAATCCGTATCTTCCCTCTCTAGTTTACCCATGCTCATCAAAAGGCCATTTAGTAAGAATAACAAATTCTAGGGCTAGAGGAATGATGATTTGCTCAGCATACGGAGTGAATAGGTATGGTGAAAGGTTATAACCCAGTCAGAGATCTTTCCTGATGTTAAATCGCACAGCATTCTTTTGTTCCGTTCTCACAGCTGCCTTTAGATCCATGCATGAGTTCCACCGGAACAGCAGAGAAGTGTTCTGGAATTCCCATTCTTCTCATAGTGTGTGTGTACCACACAATCGAATGCCTCAGCATAGTTAATAAAACACAAATAAACATCTTTCTGGTATTCTCTGCTTTGAGCCAAGATTCATCTGACATTAGCTATGATGTCCCTTGTTCCACATCCTCTTCTGAATCCAGACTGGACTTCTGGCAGTTCACTGTTGATGCACTGCTGCAGCTGTTGGATGATTCTTATAATAATCAACCTCTGTAATGCCATAAAAATATTGCTGATTCTTGATTGAGGCTAAATCGTCAAATATGAAAGAAGTGAGGTACAAATCATGGTCCCAATTTGCACGTGCTTGCCAAGGGCTTTCAGCTGACAATCACTAGAGCCATGAAAACTGTGACTAGATCTAAAGAAATCAAGTGCAAACTGCATCCATGAAAATCCTATCATCAAGTTACGCAGCTCCCATACAGAAAAAACTGGCACCAGACACCTTATGGAAACAAAGTAGCAGGTGACAGAAGTTAAGGGAGATGATCAGGGCTTAAAAACTCTAGAACTGGGCTGAGCCCCGGTGGCGTAGTGGTTGTGCGCGGGACTGCGGCCCACTGGGACGGAGGTTCAATTCCAGCAGTGGGGCTGGGCCTCCTACTCCCACCACCAGAGAGCAATGATTGCCTCCCCCCCACAAACAAAAAAAACCTCTAGAACTAAAAAGTTATTAATTAAAGAGTGAGGCAAGACTTTCATGTCCTTGAAACAGGGATAGATGACAGAGGAGCAAGATAGTTACCAACCAAAAGTTGGTATTCAACTTAAGTTGCAATTCACCTAAAATACAGATCTCTCTTACATAACCCAGCAACTGACTGCCTATAGAATTTCTCTGGAGCAAAAACAAATTGCTCTCTCTTACAAATCCTAAGATTTTTGCCCCTGAAATAAACTCTGTGCCCCTCTTTGCCTGTATCAAAGCAGATCAAAAGATAAGCTATTGCTGAAACCTGCAAAACGATCCACTCAAGTGGTAAACATTACGCTGGAAGAGAGCAGAGATCAAAAAGTTTCTAAAATGTATTTCCCATGGCCCACATGAGGACCTCACAGAGTAGCACGTGATACACAGGAGTAGTGACTCTTGCTTGTGCAAACTAGCAAACAGTTTACTTGACTGCTGGGTAAATCTACTCTAGCACAGAGTCCACACCAGCATTCAGTGTCGCCATAATACACACGAGGAAGAATGGTAGGTGATTTTATATCTGCAGATCACTCAAAAATCCATTCTGCAAAAGATTATTTTTCTTCTCTGTTGAATAATTGTCTTTTTTCCTATGATATAGGAATGTGTTTCCTATGATATAGAAATGTGTATTGCAGCCAATTCTGAGTGACAATCACTTATCTGTACAACAAGAAAGAACTTTGATAAGCATTGAGATAAGGGCCTCTGTGCAAACCTACATAACCGCTTTTTTCACAGAAAACAGCAAGGCAAAGACACGGGTGCTGGGTAGAATTTTGTTGGAAGAGGTAGCATATATGCAATGCACTCAAATTTAACCCTCAGGATACATTCTTCAGTGTGCTATAAAAGAAAAAAAAATTAAAATAACTAACCAAATATTAAAAAATACTTTCTTTTGTGAAATACAAGGAGTTTCTTTTTCTAAATCTTCTATAAGCTTTTACACATAAACTCCCCTACTCCCAAAGAGTAGGTGCCTGCTTCTGGCCACCCTAAAAGAACAGAGTGGAGCTGGTCCAGAGCATTCCCAAGGCTGTAAATCTTTACAGATGCAGGTAACCTGATCTTTCCCCTAGGGAGGTGCTGGTGGATTTGAATCCCAAGCACGACCCGCAGGGCCTCCAGGGATCCTTACACGTAATAAAGCCCATCACTTTAGCAATTGACACAACCCTGAAGCAGCTCAATGATCCAGAGTATCATCACTCTGAATTTAATCTCGGTATTCAAGCAACACTTGCAGCTTTTCTTTATAAATTATAACTCTGACTTTTTCTAATTTAAGAAAAGAATTGGTATTGGATTGAATATAGATCAAATCTATAATATACAATGCATGCATCACGGGGTTGACTACAGCAAACAATAGTCGCTGACATAAAATTATAGTTGTTTTGGTTTTTCTCATTTTAAAAAGTGGTGATTGTCTGTACACATTTACCTAAAATTGGTGGGTGGCTAAATGCATAATAAATGTATAGCAAGTAGTACATGGATATTAAAAAGAAATTTTAAGTCATTCCTCCTATATAATAATGATGTAGCTCTTTGAAAATACTGCTCAAAGGTACACGGCAGACACTGAAACGACAATGTTCTGAAGTCAACAAAACTTCAAGTATTTAAACTTCAGTCTGGGAGTCCCTGTATGATGGACACATTCATCTGCTAACTGAAAGGTTGGCGGTTTGGGTCCACCCAGAGGTGGCTTGGAGTCCACAGGCCAGCCACGTCGAACCTAGGAAGCTGTCAAACCCTGATATTCATGGGGTTGGTGTGAGTTGGAATCCACTCAAGAGCAAACGGGGTTCGAAGGAACTTCAACCCTAACACCAAAGGTAATACAATTAGTGAAAACAAAGACCTGAGATGAAGCTGAATACAAAACAGCAGTAAGAAAGAGAGCGGGAAGGAAGGAAGGAAGGAAGGAAGGAAGGAAGGAAGGATAGGTAGACATCCTGTGGCCATGCTATCATTTCTAAACGTGGTCTTATTATACTTTTTTACAAATAACATTTGATGTAAGTTAGAAATTTAATTTGCTGCTTTCAGGAGCTTCCCTTGTGATACACACCATCAAAATTATTTTAAACAAACTGTAGGTATCTGTTTAAAAGCTATTTTTACCCAGGCTGATGAACAACAAAAACATGGGTGAAGGGAGACAGCAGATGATACAAGATATGAAAATAATAAGTTATCATTTATCAAGGGTGCGGGAGGAGGGGAAATAAAATGAGGAGCTGATACCAAGGGCTCAAGTAGAAAATGTTTTGAAAAGGCTCATGGCAACATGTGTACAAATGTGCTTGACACAATGGATGTGTGGATTGTTTTAAGTGCTGTAAGTGCAATAAAATGATCTTTTTAAAAGCTACTTTTAAGAATTTTTTTCTCTGTTAAGAAGCATATGAAGTGTAAGCAATTTTTTAAAAATTATTATTAGTTGATTTGAGAAAGGGAACCCCAAACTGTGACTTTTAAAAAACACAACTTTTCTTTGTGGTTTCAAAGTTGAATCCTGATAAAAGTTTCTGTTTGAATATGTTTCTAAGTCTAACATGCTCTACAGAGCGCTACAGAACCACCAAAACCACAGTGAAACATCAGCAGTACAACCAGGAGATGTTATCAACTTCAATTACGTCAATGAGGTTTTACTTCATTGTTCCCTATGCAGCCGAGACGAAAAACATATACGTGTCCTCAAATCAAACTTACAGCACTGCTGTGTCTGTGAAGTTAAAAGAATACTTTATTATGATACAGCTGTGAATTAGCAACCACAAAATCCTTTATTCTCAACTTGCTTGCAAATCTATACTACTGAACTTGGGTAAAGATCAGTATTTCCAGTTTTCTCTATTTCATTGTATTCCAACTCAGGCCCAATGACGAAAGTCACTGAACTGTTTGATTATGTTTATTTAATACAAATCTTAAACGGGAGATATGTGAATAGCCAAAAAGTGTAACTACCTAATCCTGAATTTTCTGAATAGTCTAAAGTGCTAAAGATAGAAACCTGGAACTTTGTGTGACAAAGAAGGACCCACTTAAGAAAAACTGAGAAACAGAAAGAAGGGAGAGGGGTGTAGGGAGAATTAGTTTTACATGGAAATAAAATCTCATCTTTGAGTCTCATTAATCCAAAATATGATGGTGGTAGTGACAGATGATGTGCTGTATAGTGGCACTTATTAGCCACTACCTGTCTCCCTGAATCTTTACTACAATTCTCTGAATTGACAGATGAGACAAGTGAGGAAACATGCCCAGAGCCATTGCACTAGCAAGTGGCAGTCAGAATTTGAATCCAGGTTTGCCTAATTCCAAAACTTTAAGTCTTATGAACCTTTATTCTATGCCATCTTATGGTAGTATTGTTTACCAGACACTGCCGTGTGTTAGTGGTAGCACATGTAAAATCATACCAATACTCCAAGTATTTGGTATGTGAAGAAGTTGACACTTCGTGATTGTATGTAGCATACAATCATAGAGATAGGTACAAACCTACCTCTAAGATCTATGCTTTGGCCTGCTCTGGAACCTGGGGAGTCTCCCCTACATACTGCATCCCCTAGACTCCCCTGGCAGCTAAACATTTGGCTAGTGGAAATTATCAATGAGAAAGTCGAAATTCTTTAAGAGTTGACTTTACTCCATGCCAGAGGGCCACGCCTTGAGGGCAATACACTGGCATGGAGCAGCATACTAACAGAAAGGATCATGGGGCAGGCCCAAGCCAAACTATGTTGGCCTCCTCTCCCAGAAGAAGGAAATACAACAGACAGTACTAAAGATATAGCCTGGGAAGAGAGGCAGGTTTGTTCAGACCACGCAGAGCAACTAAAAGGGGTTGGGGGGGGGGGCAGAGAGAGAGAGAGAATCATCATGGCCCACCAAGCCCCCAGAGACTACATCTCTCCTTGGAGCAGCCAATGCATAGAGAGGAACATAGGGCTGGTCCCACCATGAGACATGAGCCAGACAGCTATGAGGGACCACACTGGAGACATTGTGAGGAAAGTGTGCCTGCTCTGTCCTGCCTCAGTGGAGTGAAATGAGAAGGGAGTGCATCTGAGCAGCAAGGGGGGCAGTAACCAACTCCCTGAGGCTTCTGACTTGGGAGACCGGGCTTGGCACCTCATCAGACTTGAAAACATAATAAGGGGCAGCAGACAGACCTAGAACTAGCTATTGTGTTTCTCTTTTTTAAATTGTTTTGTTTGATTATATTTTTGTTTTTGTTTCTTTTTCTTCTGCCCTAAGCCTATCTATATAAGGTAGTCAGGATGAACAATCCTGAGGAGAAAACAGGGGGGCGTGGGAGTGGAGGGGACAAGGAGGAGGATGTGGAGCCAACAAACTCAGAGATAAGGGAACAAGAGATCTAAAATTGATGGCAAGGAGGGCACGTAATGCTTGGTGGAGTTTGATCAAGAGCAGTGCATCCCAAAGAAAATACTGAGAGATAAATGAAGGGTGAGCATGATAATGGGATAGGAGGAAGGTGAAAGGAAAGAGAGGAAAGAAATAGGGGGCAAAAGCTATTTATAGTGGTATAGCTATAGGTATGTATATATGTAAATATATCAACTTATAATGAAAGGGATAGAGGTCAGTATACATATGCTTAGATGTTAAGTATTAAGATAGCAGACAGATTTGGGGCCTCTACTCAAGACCTCTCTTAACACAAGAACACTTTGTTCTGATAACCTGGCCTTCTTTGATACTCACCTTCCTGACATGATCTCTGAAGACAAAATGGGTGCATAAACAAATGTGCTGAAGAGAGTGGAAGGTGGCCGGCTATCAAAAGATATAGTGCTTGGGGTCTTAAAGGCTTGAAGTTCAACAAACAGTCATCTAGCATGGACGCAATTAAGCTCCCATGGAAGAAGCATACCAGCCTGTGTGAGCATGATGTATCAACAGGATCAGGTATCGGTATCAAGACATCCCAAACAAACAAGTAGATCGATGTGAACGAGGTGGGTTCGAGAGGAGACCCACAGCCCATCTGTAGACAACAGGCTATCCCCCACAGAAAGATGAAAAGGAAGGGATGATTCAAGCACCTACAAATCATACATCATTCCTCTAGTTCCTGAATGCTTCCTCCCCACCACTACCATGACCCAGTCCAACTTTACAGATCTGACCAGACTAGGACACATATAGGTACAGGTAAGAGTTCTCAACACATGGAATTCAGGACAGATAACACCCTTAGGAACAGTGGTGGGAGCAGAGATATCATGAGGGTAGGGGAATGGTTAGGGAGGGGGACAGGGGAGAAAAAGGGGACCGTTCCCAAGGTTAGAGATAAAGCCCCCACCCCAAAGGGGACGAATAACAAAAATGTGGGTGAAGGGAGACAACGGACAGTGTAACATATGAAATAATAATGCAACAATAATAATTTATAAAGGATTCACGAGGGTGTGAGACAAGAGAGGGGAGGGAAAAACGAGGAGTTTATACCAAGTGCTTATGTAGAAAATGTCCGGGACATTATAGTGGCAACATATGTACAAAGATGCTTGATACAATTCATGAATGGGATATTATAAGAGCTGTAAGAGCCTCCAATAAAATGATTGTAAAATAAAATAAACAAAACAAAAAGAGTTGTCTTTGTTTCTGTCCTCTCCTCTTTGCGCCTCCATCAACTGCATTCTACGAAACCAATGAACCAACTTTTATCTCCACCCCTGACATGGGACATTCCCACCAGCAACTGTTATCTTCCAACGAAAAGATGTGACACATGAATGAGATTACACCCTAGCTCAAAGACCGGAGGCAACCTCAACTCTGGCAAAATGAAGGCAATCAGGGAACATGTACACTTGTCTTCAATTATGGCTTGTTTGTTTTAATTTCTCTACTCCTTTCCCATCTCCAAACTCACTGCCATCAAGCTGATGCCAGCTGACAGGGCTCTGACAGAAAGGGGAGAACTGCCCCCGTGAGTCCTGGGGGTGTAGTGGTTATGTGCTGGGCTGTGATCGGACAAGGTTGTCAGTTCAACATCACCAGCAGTCCTTGGGAGAAAGACAGGGCTTTCTGGTCTCATGAAACTCACCAGGGCAGTTCCACCCTGCCCTAAAAGGGAGCTAAGAGACAGTACTGACTCGATGGCAGGGAATTTTTCCCACCAAATTATTCTAATTCAGTCTAAAATAAAAAGTCTTGATATTTCTCATATTCTATCATCACATTGTTTACATTTTTATCACATCGCATGCAGATCAATTTCAGTTTTCCTCCAATTAGTTTTCTCTCCACGATTCCTACCCACTTTATAAATAAAACCAATCTTCAAGGGCATTTGTATGCTCTTACTCTCGTCCAACACGTTCAGAGTACATTTGTACCCAAAGTCTTAAAAGCAAACAATTCTAGTCCTCTCGTTGTACAGATAAAGAGACAAGTCATTTAAATAACATGCAGGCAGGCATTCAAGTGAAACAACAGTTGTATTTGGTTCTAAGTAAGACAATCTTTCTGTCGCATAAAGCCAGAAACACTCAGATTTATCTTTCTGATTGCCTTCTAAAATTCTACCAACTAATCTCAACCAAACTCACATCTGAGCAAGCCAGTCAGATAAAATCTTACAACAAAATTCTGCTTAGTACTTTCTACAACGATTGCACCACCTTCCTGTCTTTCTTGGTCCTCACCTTCTACGGCTCACTCCTTACTCCCAAGTAATGTATCTCATCTCCGAATACAAGACAAATATTTAACAGATAAAATGGAAATACGCCTTGGACAATAAGGCTTTTTAGAAATGATAACCATAAAACCACATGGAAAATAACAATGACAAATACAGTATTCATTTTGAACAGGCGTATTGTCAAAACAGTAAAGATTCATGAGCAAAAAAATGAAATCGCTTGATTCTACCGTAAGACATGTCCTACAAATAGGACTATATGAAAATGTAGCACAGGTACACCCCCTTCAGGAATATTTTCTCATCAATGCCTATAAAATGAAAAGATTAATGTTCCATGGATGAAATTTGGAATATTTAACCGATCCATGTTAAGCCCTTTACTTGCTTTTATTTTAGCCGCAACAAGCACAACTCACTGCCTTCACGCTGCTGCCGACTCACAGCAACCTTGAGTTTCTGAGAATGTAACTCCCCACCCCACACGCCACCCCTAAATTGGCTTTTTTTCCCCATTAGTTTTACTTTTCTCCCAACAGTTTTATTGGCACATGATTCACAGATCATCCAATGGAACGGTTCAATTGCTGAGTCACATCAAGGGGACTTTGTACAATCAGCACCACATCTCTCGTACAGCTTTCCTCCTGCCATGGTCATGTCACCGATAAACTGAGTGAGACGATCACCCCCAGGTCTGGTGCTCCCCCCCCCTCCTGCCCTCATTACTCAGTCTCCAAGAGAATGTCACTCTTTACAGGATTAGAAAGATCCAACTCTCCCCTATGTATTTTGGTATTGAGCATTACTGTAGGCATTAATGAAAAATTACTACAAAAGAAACTAAAGTACATTTTAATTAGCCAAGGAAGAAATTTAAAATTAATTACTACTAACAAGACTATTTTTCACATTTGCAATTTTTTAATTTGCTATTTTTTATTTGGATTTTTTTAATGGTCCAGGAACATTTACTCAAGTTGCCAGCAGTATCTATCTGACACTGTTAGACACTAAATAAATAAGTTTAGCCATGGTAACTGAGCTTAAAATTAAGCAAACAAAGACACTAGCCCCATAGTAACTTGATTTGAAAATGAAAACTGGAAACTTCTTCCCTATTTAAGAAAAAAATGGATTCCCTAGAGATAAACATAGTATTCTAAACTTATTAAAGGAAATGTATATGTAATATACCTTTCATGTTTTACATGGGAAAAATTATTTCAATCTATTTTACAGAAAAATTTAACATGGTTTAAGGAAAGTAACTTTTTCAAGCACAAAATAACAAAATTGTACAACAGTGAGAATTGTTTAATGCTACACTATGTGAAATGGATCAGCTAATTAAACAAATATTAAAATCAAATTTCAAATGTTTTCTGTTATTTGTTAGCTGCTGTCCATATTTAGTGGTTATTTGGTATGTATTTGCCAAAAGTACTTAGTAGTTTCCAGAGATCCTATTTAAAGTACTGACAACTGCAGGTTAGTGTGGAATAGCATATTCTCACAAACATTAAACTAGTTACTATTAGCAGTTCTAACCAGCATATAAACAGAAACCAGAGAGCGGAATTAATATTTGGAAATGATCTTTTTATCATGGAAACCTCCTTCTGGTGGTCTAGATTCTGTATTGGCTTTTTTTCCTCCCTAAATAAACTTTGCTCATTTGTTAAGGAAAATGTACACCAACCTATAGTTTGCAGATATTAGTCAGTCCAGCACAATTACCACTTGTGCTAACTTTTAATCACAAAACTATTTATTTCTTTTAACAGTTTTATTGGTACTTCATCCACATATCATCCAATCCAAAAATTCAATCATATCAAGAAAAGTTGGGAAAAAAAGAAAAAAAGAAAAGTTGTGCAATCATCACCATAATCAATTCTAATATTTTCCTCTTCCTTATATTCATTGTTATTCAAAAAATGGGATTTTTTTAAATTGGATCACAAAACTATTAAAAAATAACCCAAGTAACTTTTTCTTCGTGTGGTAATGATTAATGGAAATGCCTAAATGAACTGTTCAGTTGACATGAGGGTAAACAGGATTGCTGCTACTATTTTTGTTAAATGCCATCAAGTTGACTCTAGTTTATAGAGACTTTATGTACAGCGGAACAAGAAACTGCCCCATGCTGCATCAATTCTCACACTTGTTATGTGAGAGCCCATTGTTGTAACCACTGGGTCAGTCCATCATTGACAGTCTTCCTCTTTTCCACAGACCTTTGTGATAGTGAGGTTTTGTGTCAACTTGGCTGCACTCCATCATTGACAGTCTTCCTTTTTTCCATAGGCATTTGTGATAGTGAGGTTCTGCGTCGACTTGGCTGCACCGGAAAGAAGATGTGGGTGTAGTTCAGCCTCTTAATCAGTTTCCAGTCTGATGTATCCTTTGGAGTGTGGCCTATTTGACACAGGACAGGAGGTGCTGTAGAGAACTGGCTGGCTCTCTCCTCCCTCCTGTTGGTTTGACTGTTGCATCTAGTACTTAAAGACTTAGTCTGTAGGTCCTGGAAGCTGTTGGCAGCTTGACAAGTATTAGACAGCAAGAATAATTGGATTCACTAGACTCTACATCCACCAGCCTGCCTCCTGGTTCATTTTTTCTACCTTCTGCTTATCAGCTGGTAATCGTATACATTGGGCAGAGACTTTAGCCTTAGCATCTGACCCATGGACTTGAGCTGAACTGGGAAAACCTGTTTTGTGACTGGGTGAACCATTCTCTTCATATAAATTTCTTGATTATGCACGTCACTTGATATGAACGTCACTAGATAATCCAGCCTAATAGAACCTCTATTTTACAAGAATGATGTCCTTTTCTAGGGATTAATCTCTCCTGTTATCATGTCCAAAGTAAGTGAGACAAAGTCTCATCGCCCTCATTTCTAAGAGCAGTCTGGCTGTACTTCCTATCAGATTTGTTTGTTCTTCTGGCAATCCATGGTATATTCAACATTCTATTTCCAAATCAAAATTCAAAGGCATCAATTCTCTTTTGGTCTTCTTCATTCAGAGTGCCAATTTCCGATGCACATGAAGTGACCGAAAATACCATGGCATGCTTGGGTTGGGTGCGCCTTAGTCCTCAAAGTGACATCTGAGCTCTCTACAGAGATCTGTGCAGCAGATTTTCCCAATGCAATAAGTTGCTCTATTTCTTGACTGCTATTTCCATGAGCATTGATGGTGAGCTGCTGAACACAAGGCTAACAGTTAAAACACATCAGTTGCTCCATCGGAGAGAGATGAGACTGTCTATTTTCCTAAATAGTTATAATCTCAGAAACCCGAAGGAGCTGTTCTACTATGTCCTGTAGGGTTGCTGTAATTCAGGATTAACTCAATGGCAGGGGATCTTTTAAAAGGGTGTCTTATAAACACAGATGAAAAAAAATTCTCAAAAAAAATCCACTCCAGTCATAAAGCCCTTTTGGACTCACAGATTCTGAGCTGAGCTCTTTGAAGAGTAGAGGTAGCTCCACAGGCAGCAGAGGCAGCCAAAGCTCGCCAGCAACGCTTTTCCTTCTCAGCTCGGTCTTTCTTTCCATCCGCATTCAACAAGAGAGCGTTCGGTCAAGAGCGGTCCATAAGAACGAAAACACAGCCTTTTGGACCACAGCCTGGGCATTTCCGGGAGCAAAACTCCATGAGCCTGCTGCACAGCAAGAACGACGGGGAGTCCAAACTCAAGGATGAGTGCCCAACATCCCCCCAGAACAAGGTAGGCAAGAGGAAAATCCTGCAGCACGTCATCGACGACATCCTGACCCTGCAGATGGCCACGGATTCCCCCATCCACCCACTGTTGCCAGCCTCCACCACCAGACCCTGGCGAACCCAGGCTTCTAGGACATGGCTGACCGCTTTAAAGAGTGGCATCATCATTCTGTCCCCATCATTCTGAGTTAAATTCGAATAGAAGCCATGCTTCACACAACAACAACAACAACAAATCCACAGAATCTTTCTTAACTTTTTGTCGACCATTTCACAGAGGAGGATGACAGCAAATTGAATGGATCTTAAAACACACACACGTGCACGCACATGCACACACACACACGGAAGGAAAACTGAGGGATCATTGACCACAGGGTGTATCTAACCTGGACTGATACTAGTTATTTATGAGTAAGCATTTTAAATGTCCTTTCTACAGTTGGAAGGATTCCTTTATTTACTATTCCCACCATGGGGTGAGAAAACATCAACATCACAAGGAATCGCCAAGTTTAAGCAGTCTATCTTTTTTCAAAGATGGAGCATGAATACGAGAACGATGCAGTATTCAGTTACTTAGGTGAAATCTTTTGGTCAGAAATTACCTTTTTCATGCAAGCCTACTGAGTGATGTGTGTGTATATCTATCAACCTTATGAACTCTTCAATTTTCTTGTGGCAGAGATGTACATTTTTTCAAAAAAGTGTACTGATGTACTTAACCATGCTAAACATTTTATAAAAACTTAACCTTTTCATGCAGAATAAGTCAAATATGTAAAAAACAATTTTTGACTCAAGTGACCCTGATATAAGGTTTTTAAGATTGTAAATTTTGGGGGGGTGGTCATGGGAGCTACCCAGCCTTGCTCCTTCCTGGAGAGCTGCTACTGGATTTGAATCACCAAGCCAGTGGGCCGCAGTCCCGCACTCAACCACTACGCCACTGGGGCTCAACCCCAAGATTGTAAATTTTTAAAATATCATTTTATTGGAGGCTCTTATGGGTCTTATAATAATCCATCCACTAATTGCATTAAGTGTTATTTGTGCTTATATTGCCATCATTATTTTCCAAACATTTACTTTTTATTTGAGCCTTTGGTATCAGTTTTTTTTACCCTCCCTCCCAGTCTCATGATCCCTTGATAAATTATAAATTATTATAATTTTCATCTTATACCAACCGCTGTCTCTCTTCCACCAGTTTCTTTCCCCTTCTCTCCCCATCTTTTCCCTACCCTCCTGGTATCGCTACTCCCATTTCTGCTCTTGAGGGGTCTATCTAACCTGGATCCTGAGTGCCATGAGCTCTTATCTGTACCTGTGTACATGCTCCTGCCTAGCACACAATGAAAGGCAGAATTGGGGTCACAACAGTGGGAGTTGAGGAAGCCTCAAGGAACCAGAGGAATAGTGTGTTTCATGGGTGCTATACTTCACCCTGGTTGACTCATCCCTTCCTTGTGACCCTTCTGTGAGGGGATATCCCATTATCTACAGGTGGGTTTGGGGGTCTCTGCTATGACCCTCGTTCTCAACAATGTTTTGTTGGTTGGTTGGTTGGTTTGTGGTTTTCTGATGTCTGTTTCCTGATCCAGTCAACACCTCGTGATCGCACAGGCTGGTGTGCTTCTGCCATGTGGACTTGTTGCATCTCTACTAGATGGCCATGTGTTTAACTTCAAATCTTTAAGACCCCAGACACCATATCTTTTAATAGCCAAGCTGTTGGTTTGCTTACCTATATAAGATAGGCATGGGAAGCAAGTCCAAAGGAAGCAACAGCTGAAGGTTCCAGAAGAACTTGGGGGGAGGAGGAGTTGGGGAAAGGGAGTGGTGAGCAAACAACACCATAGACAGGGGAACAACTAGGGATTTAAAATCAACACAGAAGAGGACATAGAGATCCTGGAGGTGTTGGATCAACAGCAATCTAGCTGAGAGGAATTACTAAGAGGGGGAAGAAGGGCGAACATGACGATAGGGCAGAAGGAAGGGAAAAGGAAATAAAGGAAATATCTAGAAAGCAAAGCAAGGCATAGAGGTATAAATATAGGTGTACACATACGTAAACCATTAATTCATAAAAATAGAGATACTGGCATAAGTACATATGGCAATACATTAAGGAACTGAATGGACATTGGGTTGGGACTCTGTTAAAATCCTCCCTCAACACAAGAACACTTTGTTCTAACATGGAATCCAGGAACAGGAATGGGAGTGGAATGGAAAGGTGGGGACTACAAGGGAGGAAGGGGGAACCGATCGCAATGACTGACACATAAATACACACATACACACAGAGGGATGAAAAACAGAAACCGTGGGGGAAGGGAGACAGTGGTCAGTGTACAATATGAAAATAATAATAATCTATAATTTATCAAGGGATCCCAAGTGTGGGAGGGGTGAGGGAGGGAAAAAAGAGGAGCTGCTATCAAGGGCTCAAATAGAAAGTAAACATTTAGAAAAGAATGATGGCAACGTATGTACAACTATGCTTAAAACAAGTGACGTATGGCTTGTTAAAAGCTGCAAGAGCTCCCAATAAAATGAACTTTTAATTATAAAAATTCAATGAAACAGGAATGTAAGATAGATGTGGTGTTGATTGCATAATTCCCCTTGATATGATTGGACTACTCAATTGTAAGAGATATAAATTATGTGCCAATACAACTGTTGAAAATAAAATAAAATAGGAATAGAAGGGAAATTTCTCAACATAATAAAGGATACACACAGAGAGGGGAAGGGAGGGATGGCCTGGCCCTTCTGAGCCGCAGCCTGCCTACTAAGGAATCAACTGTGGGCTCAAAAGAAAGCTGCAAGTCAGGTCAGAGTCGACTCCAAGTTCATAAAGAAAAATCATGGTACTGTTGCCCTTTGGAAGTTGTTTTCTTTTTATGAAATGTAATAGGTGGTATAATTTTTGCTTCAAATTTCATTTGGGGGGAAGAGGGACCAAATCATCTCTACAATGATATCCTGGTCAACCCCTTTTGAGGAATCCTGTGGAGAAAAATACTGTAGTTTTGCTGCTTCCATGCTGCCTTGAGATGCTGGTGTTTTCATCTGTGTTACCATCCCAGGCTTATGACAGGGGCTTGTGACTACAGTGCAATGTCTGGTGAGTCCTCCTCCTCTGTCCGGTCAGGGACTGGCCACCTCCCTGTAGAAGCCTCCATTTCCTTCCGGTGCTCCAAGGCATAGAGAGCACCACTTCCAAAAGTACCACCTTCAGGGGTCTATCCCAGGCCTACCTCGACTCACAGACTTGTGTAAGAATTGAGGAAATGACAAATCTATGAGTCCTTATCCCCAGAGGACTGGCCAAGATCCACCTGCCAGTCTGGGTCCCTCAGGCCTGCATGACCAAAAGGCAGTTGGCGGGTTGTGTGGGCTACCCAGCCCTTCTGTTACCTCCCATCCTGCCAGCAGGTGAGGGATGGACCCTGTGCTATGAATTGAGTATTTGTGGAAATGTGACCAATTAGCATGAAATGTCACGTGTAGCAAATGCGAGGTATTATATTTGAACCAAATAAATGTAACACCTTCTGAAAAGATCAAAATGAAAAAATTCTCTTAAAAATCTGGGTAGACCAGAACATGTATACTGGTACAGATAAGAGCTCACAACACAGGGAATCCAGAACAGATAAACCCCTCAGGATCAATAAGTGTGGACAGTGATACTAGGAAGGTAAGGGAGAGTTGGGGGGGGGGGGTTGACTAAAGGGAGACCAATCACAATGATCGACATATGGTTCCCCCTTCCAGGGGGATGGATAGCCAAAAACTGGGAGAAATGAGACAGCGGTCAGTGTAAGACATGAAAAAAACAAAGAATAATTTATAAATTATCAAGGGAACCTGGGGGAGGGTGGGGATGAGGAGCTGAAGCCAGAGGCTCGAGTTGAAAAAAATGACAACATATGTACAGATGTATTTGACACACTAGATATATGTATGAATTGTGGTAAGAGCAGTAAAAGCCCCCAATAAAATATTTTTTAAATGAAAAAACTCTGAAGCAAAACTTATTAATCAACAAAATCACTATTTTATCTAAATATAATTACAACAAGCTTTTGATCCAATATATGTTCTTTATTAACATATGTGGCAGTCATGTGCTTATGTTAATTTTATGATTGAAATGTAGGGGTGGAGTCTAGCCTGTTAATCTGGAGATAGCCTCTGAGTAGCCAATGAGGCCTCTATCTGGGCATGGCTTTCTCCTGAGACTTCTGGGAATTCTCGCGATATTTCCCTCATGAAGATGAGAAGCTACTTCCCCAGTTATAGGGAATTAGTCTCAGAGATGATTAATCATGGACAAGACAAGATGGCAGCGTCTAAGGAGCAGGAGAATTTACACGGCTAGGCCCTGATGGAGCCAGACCTCTGAAGCTGGAGAGGCCACGTGGAGACCCCTGCCAGAGATAAGTTGCTTCTGCTGTTGATGGACCCTGAGCCCTGGAAGCAAGAAGCCATGGGGAGACCCATGCCAGCGCCAGGATTCTGCACCCACTGACCTGTGACTTCATGAGTTGGAAGGAGACATTATAAACTGGTATCAGGCATATGGGCTAATATCGGACTTATGACTTTGAACTGGACTGGGTTGTGATGCTTCCTTAGTGTCCTGTTCCTCTTATATATAAACCTTTTCCTTATATCCATATGTGAGTCTACAAATTTGTTCCTCTAGCCTACCCGGACTGACTAACACAACATATTAAGTAATAAGTGGTAATACTTCAAGACATCTTCAACAACTGTAATGGGACACAAAAGTATCTGTGTTTTTTACTGGTGGAAAGTCATCAAGCTCACAGGGCTTGCTTAACACCATTGAAAAATACATATTCCCAATGGTTTTAGGAATGAGACACCACTCCTCTATCCATCTCAAGGTGAGTCCGCCCACATGCAGATACACCCGTATACTAGTACCCAGTGTGATAACATCATCGCACCAACCCTATCACATACATCCCATACAGATATAGGTGTGTGACAGCGTTGGCACCATAATGTACTTATGCAGACCAGTCACACGTGTAGAAAGCAGCTGCGGTGTTAAAAGCAGCAGTATTGGAGGTGAAATGACACTTCATGAATTATAATTACTGCGTAAGTGTAAAATCATGCATTGTAAAATCACCAATGACTGCACACACACACACACACACACACACACACACACACCATGGGAACTTAATCTGGATGCTGATGGGTCTTTTTATATTCAGTTGTGGTTGATGTGAACACTGCCCCCTTATGATAGTAACAGGTATGTAAAAAAAAACAGAATAGTAAGTCATAGGAAACTTTAATGAACTATATTGACTGAACTATGCCATATATTATCTTTTATACTATGAAAACTATTGTTATATATTATTTTCATTAGCAAAGAATCTCATAACAATGAATTGCGTAGAGAAGAATGTTAAGAAAAGAAAATACAGTGAGGGCTTTTTACAGTATGATTTTACCTCAGTAATTACAGCAGGAATTGAGAAATTTCAATGTGTGATTTTTATAACGTTCTATCAGCCGAATCTATGAAGTCAAACTAAAACGCCATTTTGATAGCAAGCATCTGAGCTTTTCCAGCACGGATACCAACTATTTCAGAGGCAAAGCTGATCGACTCAAAGGAACCAGACTTGACACTGGTAGCAAATACCACAAACAAAAGGTAGCAGTCATTGAAGCTTCATATTTGGTGGCACTCAGAATCGCCAGAGCTATGAAACCTCACACCATTGCTAAGGATTTACTGTTGCCAGAGGCCGAAGGCATTGGTCGAGTTATGATCAGAGACGAATTTGTTACGAATTGAGAGCAATTTCCTTATCTAATGACATTGTCCCCGCAGAAGAATAGATGACAAGTCTGCTGATAGTTTTGATCAGCTATTCCAGGGAATTAAATCTGCTCTACTTCCAATATTTAGCATCCAACGTGATGAATCTACAGATATTGCAAACTGTTTAGTTACTAGTTTACATAAGACATATGAATGATGGTGACTTTAAAGATGAGTTTCTTTTGTGGAAACTTCTTGAAATAACAACTACTGCACATGATATATTTGACCCTGTTGATTTCTGAAAAAGAAAAGGTCTCTTGTAAAAAGGTTTGTGGTGTTTGCACAGATGGTACTCCAGCTATACTAGGATGTCGGATCTAGAATGCAACGTTTGGTACTGAATGAATCACCAAAAGTCATCAGAACTCACTGTATGATTCATTGGCCAATACTAGCAATGAAGACACTCTCACAAGAGTCACAAAAAGTAATGAAAAGCCTAAGTTCTGTCAATTTTGTAAAGGTGAGCACTTAGTCGACTGTTTCCACAACTTTGCAAGGAGTTGGATGCACTGAATAATGCTCTGTTATTTCACACTGAAGTGAGAGGGTTGTTGATAGAAAAAGTCTGAAAATGTGCTTTTAAGTTTTGTGATGAACTCAAAACATTGTTAAATCAGAAAGCAAGGTTGCAGTTCGAAGCACTTTTCAGCAATAAAAGTGAACTGCACAAAACAGCTTACTGTATACACTGATGCATAAGCTAAGTTTTTCAGCACATTTTTAAGTAATTATTTTGGTAAAATTAGGTTCCTTGGCTGTTAGTCAGATTGACTTATACTCGAGTATATATGATACTTGGTTGACATCTTTGCCATTTTAAATGAGATAAATTTATCACTGTAAGGACCAAATGCAACATGCTTTCATTTGTTTGGGAAGATCTGATCATTCCAAATGAAACTTCAGCTTTGGCCCCAAAAAATGGATGGAAATAAAATTTACATGTTGCCTACCCTATCTGCTTTCTTTGAGGTACAAGACATTGAACCAGATAGAAGGATTATGATGATCATTTCCGTGAAAGGCCACTTGCTTATGCATGTAGATAAAATTTCATCGGACTTTCAAATTCTACCTGACACTCCATTTGCACTTGCCAGAGGTCCATTCAGTCAAAGTTGAAGATGTTGTTGAGACAGCACAAGAGGTGTTCATTGAACTTATTAATAGCAATGCAACGAGAACTGATTTCTCTACAGTGCCAGTTACAAAATTCTGGATCAAGTGTTTGCAGTCATATACTGTTCTGAGACTGTGTTGCTCCTTGTTCTTCCGTTTTCAACAACATATCTTTGTGAAACAAGGTTTCCCAGCTTTTTGGTTATCAAGCTTTATTGTAGAAGATGATCTTCACTGTGCTCTTGGCAAAGATTGCCCAAAGAATTTCTGATCTGGTGAGAAAGAAGCTATCTCAGCCTTCATACTGACATTGGTTTTTTACACATACTGTTGCAGCAATGTAGCTTACTATTGTTATATTAAGACTTTTACCCATGCTATACCATGCTTCAAGACAAAATTTCATTTATTTGTATTTAGAAATAGGTATTTCACAATAAATAATTACATACCGTTCTTGTGATTCATCACTATGCTTTAATTATGTTCAATTTGTAATAATGAAAATACACCCTGTATATCAGATATTTGCCTTACGATTCATAACAGTAGCAAAATTACAGTTATAAAATAGCAGCAAAAATAATTTTATTTAAGGGTCACCACAACATGAGGAACTGCATTAAAGGGTCACAGCATTAGGAAGCTTGAGAACCACTATTCTAAGTCTATAGGGAGTTCCTTATATGTTTATGAAGTTAGCTTCCTTTTTTAGTCCTCTCCTTTAATATGGATATTTTGAACAGTGAAGGAGAAGAAACATTGCCCTGTCATCTTAATAATAATATAATTAGTAAATGTAGCTATCGTGGAGGCTCTCCAAAGCCATAATGAATGACAGGAAAAAAAAGAACTAAAACAAATTAAATGGTGAGGATATAATAACTATTCTTCTACTTGAGTCCGATTTAAGTAACTATTTTATAAGACATTCTATGTACATCTACAGTTGGGATCTTTTTAGCTCATATCTATGTTCAAACAAGTTAGCAAGTATTTATTTCACAAATCTGAAGATAATGCTGTTTATTATACTTCAAATTTTAGTATAAATTGACTGTGTGAAGCTTCAAAGAATATTATGAGTTTGAAATTAACTCTGTACTGAAACACCTTCAGGTTTCTGAGAAAGATTTAAAAATACACAGAAAATGCATTTAGGGTTTTAATTTATGGATGCTGCTTCTTCAGGCCACCTGCCTCAAATCAAAACAGCTGCCAAGGATAAACGGGGATCATGGCCAATCTGAAACATAAACAGCTACATACTCAGTAGAACAATTAATAAGTCACAGGACAGTAAGCCATTATGCAACCAATTTTGAGTCTGGAGGCTTCGAAGGGGGAACTGGAATAAAAGGGTCTCAATATTTTAAAGCACAACTGCAAGCTATGTAATACACTCTTACTAATACGTATGTGAGGCCTGTGCCAAATTGAAGCATTTAGGCTAGATAACTTGCTTTCAATATGCCAATGCTGAAAAATAATGATATGCTGTATGTGGTGTATGTAACGTTTTAAATATGAAATTTGAACAATGAAAATAAGATATGCTTTTTCCCCCCTTCATCACATCTGCACTGAACCAGAGTGTGACAATTTCTTCAATAAAAGTATTTCTTCTGCAACCCCAGGGTTGAATCACATCTGGATAAAGGCATAGGGTGCAATGCGTCGGAATTGACTTGATGGCAGTGAGTTTGGTTTTGGTTTCTTTATAAAAGGACATCCATTTATTAAAGATTTCCTACTTTAAAACCATTTTTGTGACATGTTTATAAATTTTTGCGAACCAATTTGTTAAAAACATGAATGCTAAAAAAATAGAAGCGATTTTAAAAGAAAAAAAAATTGTTTTAATCATTCTCCCCAAACCGGTACGACCGATTCCTGGGTTGCCTGGCTTGTCAGAAGCAAGAACGCGGCAGCTTGCTCCTCCTGTGCAGACTTACCATCTGAGACACCCCCAGGGCAGCTGGACCCTGCCTTCGAGGGTCACTATGAGTCACAACTCACTCGACGGCAGGGTGTTTGGTTTTTGGTGTATTTATACAAGATGTTTCTTCAACAATTCAGAGAGAGAAAAATGGCGTAGGATAAAAACTGAAAGTTTCCCTCTTATGCTAACAGTGTTAGTCATAATGAACAGTTCTTGTTTGGGGGCAACTTTTGACCACCTCTCTCAGAGACTTACAGAACCTACCCTTTGTGAACCATGTTACATGACCTAACTCTAGCGTCCCCCAAGACCAAGTCCCTGAGCAGCCAGGCCCAGAAGCTTATTTCTTTATGTCGAAGAAGTTTGCATAACTTTGTCCTTTGTATGACCCACCACAAGCATTGAAGTATTCGCAGGAGCAAAGGTACATACACACGTACAAGTATCCTCAGTCAAACATAAATATTCATGAGTGTACCATTCACACTTGAGGAAGGAGTGGAGTCTGACCTATCAATCAGGTCACAGCCAATGAGGCCTCTGTGTGGGCATGGCCTTCTCCTGAAGATTCTGGGAACTCCTGTCTTCTTCCCTGGAAGAGGAGCACACAGGCTTCTTCTTCCTGTTGGTAAGCATGGAGCTATGCTGATGGAGCCAGAGCACAGGTGCTGAAGGAACCATGTGGAGACCCACGCCAGCACTTAGATGCTTCCATCCACTGGCCTGTAATCGTCAATCGCACATGTTGCATGATTCTAAAGAGGCATTTATATCGGACATATGGGCTAATATCGGACTTATGGACTTGATCTTGACTGGACTGGAATGTTTTCTCTTTTGGGGGGGGGGGGAGGTGGGCATCACTGCCTCTGGTAGTCGTGGGCGCTACCCAGTGCCGCTCCTGTGAGCCGCCGCTGGATTTGAACCGCCAAGCCCACGGGCTGCAGTCCCGCACTCAACCACTTACGCTACCGGGGCTCAGCCGGGATATTTCCTTAATATACAATTGATCTTTGATATAAAGCTTTCTCTTATACACATATGAGTATCTCTGGATTTGTTTCTCTAGTTAACCCAAACTAACACATTATTCCCACGCTCTCGCTCTCAAAACCTATTCAGTCCACAATTCATTTGTAAATATAAAACTTCTCAAAAAATTAAAGTCTGCTTTCAAAAACTCAACTATATGTATGTATCTGTTATAATGTCAAACAATAAACTCCTCAGCTGGGAACATAATCAAGATACAAATGTGGCAGAGCTGCCACCTCCGTTTGGAGGTCATTTTAATGTCACAGACTGCAGTTTTTGGAACGTTCGTTTGCTAATAAAACATGTCTCAAAATGAGAATAGTTGAAAAATCCATTATTAATTAAAATGTGGAAATGGACAAAGTACAAATCTAGGAAAACTGGAAACTGTTAAAAATGAAATAGAACACTTGAAGATGACCTAGGTAGTAGTAAGATAAAATGAACTAGTGTTGACCATTTTGAATGGGACAATCAGATGGTGTACTATGCCAGGAATAACAAAGAACAAGGTTGCATTCACTGTAAAATTTATTTCAAAATCTATCCTAAAATACACATCATCAAGAAGAAGATATTACCTATAAAGATCAGTCAATACGACTAGTGTCCAAATTTACACATCAACCACTAATAGCAAACATGAAGAAATTAAGATTTTTACAGCCTACAATGGATCAAACATATAGTTGAGATGCACTGATAATTACTAGTGACTAGAATTTGAACACTGGAAATAAAGAAGGAGGCTAAGTAGCTAGAAAATGTAGCCATGGTGATAGAAATGACACCAGGGACAAGATGGAATTTTGCAAGACCTTTTTGTTGGAAATGCAACACAAATGCAACCAAACAAACAGCAATGATACATGTGGACTTTGCTAGCTGGAATACACAGAAATCAAATTGACACTGGTGGGAAAAGATAATAGAGCGGTATCCTGACCTAAATTTAAGGGACCAACTCAAAAATGAACTTGACACACTAAACACCAATTATTGAAGATAAGACAGACAAATTGTGGGAATTCATCAAAGACATCATACATAAAGAAAACAAAAGGCCACACAAAAGGTAGGAAAGGAAAAATTTTTTTAAATGGTATGTCAGAATAGGCTCTTGCTCTTCATTGTAGAGAAGTAAATAGAAAAAAGGATGAAGTAAAAGAACTGAACAGAAAAGTTCAAAGAGCAGCTTAAGAAGACAAAGTATGAAAAAGCAATGTGCAAGGATGAAGCCTCACGTTCCAATAATGGAGGACTTTACAAGACAGAGGACTTGAAACACTTCCTGATGAAGAGAAAAAGACTATATAGCCTTCAAATATGGATTACACCTCAAAATATATTTTTTAATCCTCATAACTAGGTCAATAAGCAACACTGTGTTAAAAAGAAGATAAACTGAAATTGTTAAGGATCTCACTTTCCTTAGCCTAAATCAATATCCATGGAAGTCAAGAACCAAATGATATATGAAAATGAGCAAATGTATTGTCAAAGACACCTTTGAAGTGTTAAGAGGAAAGGATGTTGCAACCCATGACCTTTATCAGTCACCTCATATACAAAGAAACCCCGGACGATGAATAAGGAAGACCAAAGAATAATTGATGCGCTTTTGAATTGCAGCTGTTGAATACTAAATGTACTATGAGTTGTGTGTCACTCTGGGTAGACTAGAGAAATATATCCATAGAGACTCATATAGAAAGAGCTCTCTATATAAGAGCAATTGAATATTGAGAAAACATCCCAGCCTAGTCCAGATCAAGTCCACCAGTCTGATGTTAGCCCATATGGATAATACCATTCTATTGAGTGCTCTTCAGACTTATGAAACACATGCAATGATGCCAAATGCAGGAAGATCACAGGCCATTGGGAGCAAAGTCTTGCGGATCCAGTGGCGGTAGAGGCATCTCAGCCCTGGCAGGGGTCTCCACATGGCTTCTCCAGCTCAGGGTACTAACTAAATTCCATGTCTCTCGTCAGCTGCAATGTTTCCCAGGGAGTGAGCAGAGAGATTTATGTTTCCTGCCTCCAAGTAGGAATTTCCAGAATCCTCAGGGGAAGGCCATGCCCACACAGAGGTCTCGTTGGCTGTACAATGATTGACAGACTAGACACTACCCCTTCATTCTTAATCCTATTAAATCCCAAATTGACACCAGATTATGTAGCATCGACTGCCAAAAGAATACACACACCTGCCTTGGCACAGCCAGAAATCTCTTTAGAAGAGAGGACGTTGTGAGTTTCATCTAAGTCAGACGAAGTCAATTCTTCAGTTCCTGAAGAAGGCTATCATGTTTGGTAAAGTGGAGGGTCATCAACAAGCTGGACTGACCCGGGAGCTGCACCAGTGAGTTCAAAGATAACAGAGACTGAGAGAATAGCACAGACCCGGCACGGGGCTGCTGTGCACGGGACAGACATGACAGCTCCTCACAACAGCCACAGCTACACGTATGCGCACGAAAGCGTTCTGATGCAAAACGTGACTGGGAAATGGAGAGGTTTTCCGGGGCACAGCCATCAACGTTCATTTTATTTTAACTTCACACAATAATCCAGATTCATTTTGCTACTCTGAGTTTCTTGTCCTGGATGAATGCCTACAGACTTTTAAAAAGACAGAGTAATGACAAACACGTGTTTGAGGAAAACAGAAATGCCAAACGCTGAGGAAGGTCGGATATATGACGTCAGGAATGAACTTTATTCCACAATGGCACATTTCAAGCATGAACACCATATTTCAGAACACAGTAAATCTGGGCGCCGTCGTAGTCACCCGGGTTTTTGCTTGTTTGTCTGTTTGTTTGTTTACACAGAAAGAGACTAGGAGAAAAGTGGATGTGGTTTTCACAACCTTTTTAAAAAAAAAAAAAACGAGTTGCCCCAATGGCACAGAGATGCTTTCTTGGTGACGCACAGCTATGGCCAAATCTCACTTTACTCCTTTCTGTGCTTTTAATATTTTCCTGTGGGTTCCCTGAGCTGATCACATAGACCTCTCAGTGACACAAATGGATATTGCTTTATTCAGTCACTACACCCAAAAGAAATACCCTTTGAATTTCTTCTCTGTAATGACAATTCATCATTTCACTCTAGTGTTTTTCCTGCCACAATTCCTATGAGTTTAACTTTAATTTTAATAGAAGGTGTGATACAGAGAAGAAAGATAAGTTGGAATATTAGTCAAGTAAAGTATCCAAGTTGTGTCTAAAGATGAAGAGATTGCCACATAAAAGATCCAGCTCTGAAAAAGCTGAGAGGTTAATGAACAAATGGTTCGACATAGGTCTACATCATTTAAAATATACTACTTCATTAAACAAATGCTTACTTTAATTGAGTGAAACCTTGTATCCTGAGTTATAAAGCCAAATACTTAATAAAAATTAGGGGAAAGAGAGCAATTTGAAGGGGACAGTCAAAAGATTTTGAGACCTTATTTAAAAGATCCTTTTAGTCTTTCATTCTCCTGAAACTAAGTTATTATATTTTTTAAATAAACCAATAAAATTTGTTAAGGGGTTGGAGGTTGCTTTCTACAAAAGATTAAGAGTAACAATTTAAGCTTTACACCATGCATATTTTTCTTTGATTTTTTTAAACAATCCTTTCAAAATGTAAAAATCTTTAGGCTCACCAAAACCCACCACCATCAAGCCAATTCAACTCATATTGGGCAGACAACCCTATAAGATGGAGCAGAAGGGCTCCCTCTGGGTTCCCATGACAATATCTTTACAGGAGCAGATAGCCTCATCTTGTTCCCACAGAATGACCAGAGCTTTGCAGGTCAAGGTGTAAGCCACTATACCACTATTTCCCCTGAGGTCATCTGACCAAAAGCAAACCACAAGCCAAACCTGCTGTCATAGAATGAGTCCAATTATAGCAATCCTATAGGACAGGGTAAAACTGCCCTTTTGGGTTTTGGAGACTATTTAAAGAAGCTGAAAAATTCATCTTTATCCCATAGTGGTTTCAAATTATTGGTCTTGTGGTGAGCAACCCCACCTGTAAGCATACAAGCGAATCATACAATGCATTTAGCCCATGGACTATAGCTTGCCCATTCCTTTTCCTATGTACTTGGCACAATTATAAGTATCTACAAATGCCAACTCATTTTAACAACTCTACAGGTTGCTGTAACAAACACTGATGATGATAGGTCAGCATTTTCAACTCTACCAGTTGCTCTGCAAGAGAAATACGAGGGTTGCTATTCCTGTAATGATCTCCAGCCTCAGAAACCCAGAGGGGCAGTCCTACCCTGACCTGAGAGTTCACTATGAGTCAGTCAGAATTGATTCAATGGGAGTAGGTATAAACAAAAACCTCACTACCACTGAGTCGATTCTGACTCACAGTGACCCTTTAGGGAAGGTTAGAACTGGCCCTTTGGGTTTCTGAGACTGTAAATCTTCCTGGGGTTGGAAAGCCTCATTTTTCTCCCCAGAAGGAGATACCGGCTGTTCTTACTGTTGTTGGGTATGAGGACTGGGCTTTGGCTCAAGGAGACCTTAGGAGAATAGCAGGATGGCATGCTGCCCATTCCTGTGCCATCTTCAAGTTTCAATTATTGTGCCTGTCCATCTCGTTGAAGGTTTCCCTTGTTTTCGTTGGCCTTCTGATTTACAAAACATGGTGTTCTTATCTGCGACTGGTCTTTCCAGTTGCATGATCCAAAGTAAGTGAGTCCAAATCTCACCATCCTGGTGCTTAAGGAATATTCTAGCTATATTTCTTCTAAGACAGATGTGTTTATGGTTTGAGCAGTATATTTCCACATTTCACTGAATATTCTTCAGGAACCCCATAATTCAAAGGCTTTTTCCTTGTCAATGTATAGGAGGTGACTGATAAAGACCATGGGTTGAGTCAGGCACCCCTAAGTCATCAAAGGGGCACTTTTGCTAGCTGAAACTTTAAAGACATTCTTTTGCAGATTTCCCTCAACATAATGTATTATTTGAATGAAATCCTTAACAGTTTCTTGTCCGTTTACCATGATGTTCATTGGCCCAGTTGTAAGAATTGTTGTTCTCTTCATAATTCAGGGGTACTCTATAATAAGGCTGTAGTCATGGCATTCATCAGCAAGTGCTCTGAATTATCATCATATTTAAACAGCAAGGTTGCATCATTTGCATATTGTAGGTTGTCAATGAGCCTTCCTTTAACTGATGTTTTATCTAGCATACCAGTAAATGCCAAAAGTACACAAGCCTACTATACACCTTTTCCAATTTTATACCACAGAATATTCCCTTCTTCTATTAAAAAAAATCCCACTCCTGATCCATGAATGAACTCACTTAAGTTTTTACATTATAGAGCTATTTTTAGAATGCTACCGCTACCATCTTCCCCATTCTAAAACTAGGGAAACTGAGGTACAAGGGAACAAAGGAATTGGCCCAAGGTCACAAAACATGTTAACCTGAGCAGCTTGGTTCCAGAATGTGTGCCTTAACTACTATTCGATGCTACTTCTCTATTATGAAGAATTTACTAAAGTATCACATGCAAAGCAATTAATACCAACTAAGAGATCTTCCTGTCAACAAAGAAGCGGGGACTTCTGGCCTTGACCCAACCTTGCCGACATTCAAGAAAATAGACAGAGAGAGAGAGAGAGAGAGAGAGAGAGAGAGAGAGAGAGAAGTATCACCTACCAATAATCAAGACTGGCATTCAACTTAGAGCGATATTGGGTAATCAAACCTTCATATTTCTATGCAAAAACAATGTTGAGGAACTTAAAAGCTACACATATTCTATATCAATCAGATTTTACAGTGAATAAAATCGTGTTTAGGTGGCCAAGAACTCAGAAAACCTCTCTTTCACACACGCTTTCTTGCAAAACACTACTCAAGGACATACTAGGCAAAATAAGGAGTACACAAGCAAGAGAAAAAAAATGAAGTCCTGAGTTATTACAGAAGTTCAGAAGGAGAAAAAGTTGTTTCTAAGGAGCCAGAAGGAGAACACAAGTGGGGTTTGAAAGTCAGAACACGAAGGGAGAGAAACAGAAGAGGAGAAATCTTAGAAATGTCTACTAATGATAACCCTTGGAGCTATTCCTGTATTTGATAACAAGACACAAATTAGCCCAACGTAAAGCCATTTTAAAATGGGAGTGGCACAAAATAGTAGCTTTGTTAAGATCTTCTAAGTGGATTCTGAAGCCCCATGCTAATAAAACAACATATTTACTTTTGTAACATGTCTACATATGTAAAAGGTATAAAACTACTTAAATTTAGTGAACCACTATAAACTTAGCAGAATCATAAAATACAGCACATTATTTGCATTGGTTGTAGAGAAATGATTATGTCAAAGATTACCAGGTTGGACAAGTTAACAACTAAGTAATTGAACTTAAATTACTTCATCTCTATGTAAATCAATTTCTTCAGCTGTAGAACAGTCATAAAATAGAATAGTAATCGTGGAAATAAAGTAAAAATTGAGGAAAAAAAAAACCTCTCCCATGTAGAGTTTAAATCCAGATTCTGATACTTAACCTTTTATTATTTTTAAAATACAGCTATTAGGGAGTCTTACATCTCTTATCACAATGCTTACATTCATCCAGTGTGTCATGCACATTTGGACATATGATGCCATCATCATTTTCAAAGCATGCTCTTTCCACTTGAGCCTCTGATATCAGTTCCCCATTTCTTCTTCCTCTCTCCCCTGTCCACCCCCCTTCACAAACCCTTGATAAGTTATAGAAAATTATTTTCATATCTTATATCCTCTCTGTCACTCCTCACTCACTTTTTCATTGTTCGTCCCTTGGGACATTGATGATATGTTGATCCTTTTGATCGATTCTCCTTTTCCCCTCCCCACCCTTCCCTAATCCTCCTGGTATCTCTACTCTCCTTGTTAGGATCTCATTTTTAAATCCCATTGATTTTAGGGTTTTACTCATCCTAGATTCTCTATATTTCAGGCTCTTATCTGTAGCAGTGTGCATGTTCTGGTCTAATCCAATTTGTAAGGTATAATGGAGATCATGATAATGAGGGGATGGAAGCCCCAAAGAACTAGAAGAAAGTTGTGTGCTTCATCAGTGCTATACTGCACGCTGGTTGGCTCATCAATTCCTTCTGACCCCTTTGTGAGGGGTTGTTCAATTGTCTACAAATGGGCATTGGGTCTCCACTGCATCCACCACCAACCCAATTCACATTGGGTTTATGGTTTTGGTCTGGGTCTGACACCTAATGCCATGGACACCTCATGATCACACAAGTTGGTATGCTTCTTCCATGTGGGTTTTGTTGCTTCTCAGAAAGATAACTAGTCATTTATCTTTAAGCCTTCAAGGCCCAAGATGCTATATCTTTTGATAGCCAGACACCATCTGCTTTCTCCACCACATGTGCTTATGTACCCCATTTTGTCTTCAGTGATCCTGTCGTCAAGGTGAGCATCACAGAATGCCAGATTGTTAGATCCCAGTGTTCTTGTGTTGAGAAAGTACTCGAGTTGAGGCTCAATGTCCATCTAAAACCTTATTTCTTAACAGAGATTTGAGTACACAGTTCTATTCCCCTTTCATTCTGCTTATTTACATGTGCATATATATGCCTGGATTTAGACCTCTATAAATGTCCTTTGCCTTCTGATTCTTTCCTCTAGTTTCTTTTACTCTCCTCTTGTCTCACCATCATGTTTGGCCTTCATTCAGGTGTACTAATTCCTTGCTGCTACATTGCCCTTGATTAAGCTCCCCTGGACATCCCACGATCTTTCTCCCATTGATTTTAGCTCACTTGTTGTTCCCTTCTCCCTGGGTTGGTTTCCCACCCTGCCTTCCTTTCTCGCACCTCCCCTTCTCCTGTATCTCCCACCCCCTGCCCCACCCCACCCTCCCACCCCCGGGAAACATCGGTCCCATTCTTTTCATCTTGGAATTATTTATCCCACCTATCTTATCTAAAGAGATATGCATATACATTAAGCACAAAAACCAGACAAAGCCGAATAAAACAACAGAGAAAGTCAAGACCAACAGAACAACAAAAGAGCAACAACAAAAAGAAAGCCACGGACAAAAATGGAAAAACCTATAAATAGTGCAAGGTCGGCCTTTACAGGTGTTTTCCAGACAAGTCTGATAGGGTGCCTACTGAACTGATTTTAAGACCTGATCAAGTTGCGATTTTGCCTTGGATCTATAATCCTGCAGCTAATAATAGTACCCGCGCCTCACGAGCGTATAAAAATTAAGGACAGCAACAGATCAAGAAAAGGAGTCCTGGTAGTCAACAGTGTTACCAGTCGGGCTGCTAACCACAGGCCAGCAGGGAAAAGACGCCAGCAGCAAGAGATGAGAATTCCCACTCCCATACAGAGATGACGATTTTAGTGACCTACGGGGCAATTCTACTCTGTCCTACGAGTCAGAATCCACTGGGATGGCAATGAGTTTTAACAAAGAGCGCTTAACACAACCTTAAATAGCTCCAAGCTCACGGCTTTCCAGTCAGCTCTGACTTAAGGAAACCCTAGAGGACACGGTAGAATGACTATGGAGAGAAGGTCTCCAAGACTATGATTCTTTACACTCGTTAGAGTCTGCAGACGTAGTAGAGAGCCTGGTGGCTTCAATCTGCCAACCTTCCGGCGAGAAGCCCAAGGCATAACCACCACAGCGCCAAGACTTCTCCTATGTTAAATATTAACCAGCAACGAGGAATGATCTACCTTGACATGGTGATTTAAAGACCACTCCTCCCCACCCCCCCCCGCCAAAAAAAATTAACAATTCTGATCTAACTGCAGAAAAATATTTTAAAATTTGGATATATAGAGAAAATCCTTGATCCGATTCAGCAGTACCTAAAAAGGAGTCCTGGTGGTAGTTGGGTCCATTTGGCTTTGGACCATGAAAGATCAGCAGTGTGCCTCGCTGGCCACTGTGAGAGAAAGATGTGGCAGTCTGCTTCTGCAAAGCTCTACAGTCACGGAAGCTTTGTGGTGTAGTTCTACTCTCTCCTTCAACGTTGCTGTGAGTAGAAACCAATTCCTTAGCAACAGTTAATGGGGAAGAATACTAACACACCCAGTAGAGATGGCAGCGCCATAAACGTACCACAGTCAACACTTCTATTATTGTAGCCATTAATTAGCCCTTAGTTAGCTGTCTGAAAGATTCGAGGTTCAAAACCACCAGGCACTCCTTAAGAAAAAGACGGGGTTTTCTGTTCTTGTCAGGAGTCAGTAACAGAAACTCTGTAAGATATGCTTGATGAGAGAGAATTTGCCGGTGGACCTCATAAAGTAAACAATGATGTGTGAATTTTTCTTAATGTTTAAAATAGATTAAAATTCGGTGAACACTGAACCAAAGAGACCCTAAACCGAAGTTCTACAGCATGAGTGCCCTTAGATATAGTAAGAGGATTATGATTATTATGAAAACCGGGTGCCATGGAGTTGATTCCAATTCATGGCAAACACATCCACTTGTATCAAAATAGAACGACAGAGTTTTTAATGAATGGGAGTTTTTAATGAAATGCTGTCATAAATTGCAAGGTCTTTCTTCTAAGGTGCCTCTGGATAGATTTGAAGCCCTGAACCTCTTAGTAAGAACCAAATATGTTAACTTTGTATCACCCGAATGAGTAACCCCCTACAAAACTGAAATTGTTCTGGACAAAGGGGAGCACTCGTAGTATGCATTTTTCGTAGTGCACCCAGTAGCTTCGCCTAGGAAGAGTCTCTCTGTTCACAGTGAATTTTTTAGCAAAAATCACTTTGCTCAAACTTCTTTTTTTGTAATGGCTGATTTATGAGAACAGCATGTGGCTGTGAAAAATTTTTTTTCTACTCAGGAAAAATAAATGCCACAGAAACTGTTGTGTGCCACAGAAACTATTTTTCTCATTTCAAAAAAAGGTGAAATGTTAGTTGATGACAAACCTCGTTCTGGATGTCTGTCACCTTCCCAAACAGATGGAAATGTTAATTCAAAGTGCATTTGAAGTTCATTCTATCAGGTCAGACTGTTAATCAAGCTCTCTAGTTATAGGTTCCGAAAAGATTGCATAACAGTATATAACAAAAAAGGCCTGGGCTGAGACCCGGTGGCATAACGGTGGTGGCATAATGGTTGTGTGCGGGACTGCAGTCCACTGGGATGGAGGTTCAATTCCAACAGTGGCTTCACAATAGCAAAGGCTAGGCCTCCTACTCCCACCACCAGAGGGTAGTGATGCCCAAAAAACAAAAAACAAAACAAAAAGCCTGATCTGTGGCTGATAGGGGACTGGTTTTGCCACCACGACATTGCACCTGCTCACACAGCCATCTCAGTGCACCAGTTTTTGACAACAACAACAACAAAAACAAGCAAAACAGCTTGCCTTACTTGCCCCACACACCTGACTCACCCGCCTCACTCCCTGCGACTTCTTTTTGTTTCCACGAAGGAAAGGGAACATGAAAGAGCAGTGATTTCACAACATAGAAGAAGTAAAGGAAAAAACCGAGGGAGGTGCTGTTAGCCATCCAAACATATGAGTTTGAAAAATGCTTCCAAGAAGGGGTCACAGATGTATTATTAATAAGGTGCAATGGAGAGTACTTTGAAGGTGAAAGGTTGTTTGGTTTTTAAAAAAAAATTTTTAAATACATATCTTTGAAAATAAAATCCCAGTTTTGGGGGCTACCCCTTGTATGTAGGAAGTCTGTGCTCTTAGAAAGGATACTGAGGTGTACAGAGTGTCATGAATTCTAATGGTTTCAAATGGCTGAGGGATGCCGGGTCCAGAGGACCTGTTTTGCTTTTACACTCTTGCTGGTAACGAGATCCCCTTCCTGCTCCACAGAGGGCTCTTTATATGCACGTTAGGATGGTGCTCCAGAAAACCCTGCTCACAGTTACTCACAGGTGAACCCTGTCAGTGTCTCCCACTGCTTTCTTACCAGGCCCGTGCAGGGAAGGATCATTTGGTGAGAGTTCTAGACTGTGGGCTAGAAGAGTCACATGAAATAACTTACTGCCCCTGCAATATGAAAGCAATTAGTCCAACAGCCTAACTGGACCACCCAAATATGGGTGTCCACAACCCTGATATCGGAGTAAGCTGAGGGTGCCAGTGACCATGACTCACTGCTCTGAAAAGGATCCCATTAGAAAGTCTTAGTCATCCTCCAGGTTTGGAACTGAACTCACCCATTTGGTAGAATAATCAGCCATTTAAAAATCAAACAGGCAGCAATGACCTTATGACAACGCTCAGAGTGCTAGGGAAGGAGGAGGAATGAGAACAGGGACAGAAGAAGAAAACTGAATAATGGGGATATATTGAGGGGATGGTAATGGATGAGCTGAAATATGTATGAATTGTTGAATTCAAGACTCATGATTTTGCTCCGCAAATGTTCACCTACTGCACAATTTATAAAAAAAATAAAATAAGTGCCACCATGGGTATGATAATTTATGTGCTCAAACAATAAACCAAAATCTGAGATTGGAAAAAAGTTACCATTGCAAGTGATATTACTATTTACTTGAAACACTCAACTACTTATTATTCTCTGGCACTTTAATGAATGAGTCAACTACTCAGCTTACTACTACTATCTGAAAACACCTGCAGGCATATATAAAAATGCCAATATCTCTGGATGTGTTTGGTAAATAAGATTTTAAACAAGCCAGGCCTAAAATGTAAATAGCATGCCTGTATAAAAATCCTGCTCTGACACATAAAAAGGAACTTTCTGAAGACCCAAAAGCAACTCCAGGAAGCAAGGGTGTGGGGATTGGGTATAAATTGATATCAAATATGTAGATCTGGATTTGCATCCTGGTCCTATTATCTATGGGGTCTTTAACATGGTGGTTTATCTTTTGCAACCTCACTTTCTGCATCTGTAAAAGGGAAATGATACTACTACCTTGAGAGACTTCTGTGAGAATTGAGGAACATAGCACACATTCAACCTCTAGCCTAGAGTTTGTTCAGTGGTAGAATTCTTGCCTTCCATCACCAGGGAGATAAGGCTTTGGGTCTCAAACTCAGTCATGACACATCTGTCTGTGGTGGCCTGTGTATTGCTGTGATGCTGGACAGATTTCAACAGAACTTCCAGACTAAAACAGATTAGGAAGAAAGGGCTGGTTGACTTGGCAATGAATAAAAACCCTGTGGATCACAAAGGTCGAATTCCATTGTTTGGGGTGGGGGTGGGGGGGTTCTCCATGAGTTGGCGGTCAATTGACAATAGCTCATAGGAACTTCACAATAGGTTCTCAAAAAGCAAACACACAAACAAAACACGTTCCCTCCTCCTCTTTTCTTCTGATACTCCTCAGCTCCTCCCCACGACACCATTATAATGTTAGCATGGGCAGTACTCACTAAAGCTAGACTCTTTGAATCTCTTTACTATTCAACAAGAATTAAAATATTTTCATTCAGTTATAAGTGCCAGTCACGCTAATGAAGTGGAATCTCAGTTATGACAGTTACCCGAAATAAAAGAGGTAATGTACATTTTTAATTTAAAATAACCCAAGCCTTAAACTGACTTCCTGAAAATTCATTTTTGTTTGTTCTTTAAGTATACTGCTAATAATCCACCTTGTAAAATATACATTTAAGTGGTATGGTACACGTGTTGATTGAATTTTCTACATTTGATATATAAAGGAACTTGCACATAAACAGTCCTAACGCTTCTTTTCATTGATGCCTAAGAATGGGCTCTTCATCACTGTCCAAGTGGAATGTCATGAATCCAAAAGAGTGTAAGCCTGATTCAGCCACTCGGGTATTTCGAGAAGGCTAAGCCTTGTAAGGTTAGTCACACGACCCAAGGAATGCATAGTGCTTATTGTCACAAGAACGAACAAACTAAAACTAAAGTTTACAGTCAACAGAAGATGAAAAAACAAAGGTAGAGAGGAAAATGTAATTTAGGAAACAAGTTCATCTGATTAGCAAATTTTATTCCAGTCATTATTTAATTAAACATCCCATCTATTTTTAAAATCTGATTATTATTGAAATAATAGAACTGTCAACCACCTATTCCAAAATATAAATTCAAATACTAGATATAAAAGTCAAGTAAATTCTTGCCTTTACCAAAATGATTTCCTAAAAGTGTCTTTAACACAATTAGAAGATAAAACCTTTGCTTTGCTACTGCATGGATGGAATAACATGTTGATTATGAACAAAAGCTATATAGCGACCTGCCTGGATACATATTCCAGCCACTAATCTTCAGAAAATTACTTAAACTCTCTCCCTGAGTCCTCTAGTGAAACTAATAATAGCACCTGCCTCTCAGATCCTCTGTGAATAGTAAATCATTATATACAAGCAAATCTCAACAGTCCCACACAACAGTAAACGTCAATAAATGTTCACATCTTTAAGGAGCCCTAAGTACACAGCACATGATTTAAGCACGTGGCTAATAACAAGAGAAAGAAGTGGCCATTTATAGCCATGAAAATCGGATGTGGCCTTTCTTCCCTCTCCTTACAGGGTAACTGTGAGCCAGAATTGGCTCAATGGCAATCACTGGTTTGGTGGATATTGCTTATCACCTATTCATCATCATCATCATTATTATTATAGCTATTACTGACAAAATCTAGAACTATGATGGTTAAATACAGTACAGTAACATCAGCAAGACAAGTAAAAACTTCAACTTTAAGATAATGATTCCTTCTGAGAAACTGCTCAGGCAACTTTACTGATTGTTCAGCTAGACAAAAATCACACATTCACGACTAAGGAATTGTTCCCTGGTAGAACTCTGGTTGAAGAGAATGCTGAGCCTTGCCGGCACCTTGCAAAAAAGGTGTTCTGGATTCTCAATTTCCCAGTTAATTGGTAAGTGGTCCTCAGTATAAGATAGCTAAATGGGTTCCCAAATTCTGAGGTATATTTATGCCCTCTTGTCAGTCCACTTCTTCCTTTCATGAGTCCTTAACCATCTGTTCCCTTTCCTGAGCTCTTTACTTTTTCTCTCTCATCCCTGCCCTTCTTCTACCTATTCTAACCTGGTTTCCGTATGGACCACAACACTGAGTGACGCCTTTGAATGGCTGAACCACCTTCATTTTGTCAAATCCAATGGTGAATTTGCAAACCTCATCTTAGCCCACTTCTCATCTTCATTCAAAACAGCCAGGGAAAACCTTAGAAAACTTCTCTTCATGTCAATGACGCTCTCTTCTGATTTTCCTCCAGCCTTGCTGGCTCTTCCTAATGTGAGTTCTAGGTAGTTAAGTCTCTCAAGGCATGAATCTGGGTCCCCCTTTCTGATCTGGTTCCACATTGTCTCTTGATCCTCTCATCCGGTCCCATGGGTTTAAATGACTACATTAGCTATTGATTCATAGTTGTACATTTCAGCCCTGAGCTCTCCTCTTAGCTTTAGGTTGATAGGACCATTGCTTTTACCAAATATTGATTGCGTGCACATATTAAGATGGGGCTTCAGAAAGTTTGTGGGGAAATGGAATTAAAAGATAAAGGAATTTTTCCATGAACTTTTTGAAGTCCCTCATCATACATACCAGACATCACATCACACCAGTGGGATACAATGATGAGCAAAACTAAGCCTCTGCACTCTAGAAAGGGAGAAAGATAAAGAACCAATATATGCTAGGTGGTAAGTGACATGAAGACTATAAAGTGAGGTAAACAGATACAGAATGGCAGACAGGAACAGAAGAAAGCCTTTCTCTATGGGGTCAATGTGGAAGGCCTGTCAAAAGTCATACATGAACAGAGAGTAGAATCGAGTCAGAGGAAAAGTGATGTAAAAATATGGTGTGAGAGCATTCCAGGTGAAGACACAGAAAAGACACAGTAAATGACTTGAAATAAAAAATTATCCTAAAATGATTAACAACACAAAGGCCAGGAAAATTTAAATGAAGCAGAACAAAGAAGCATTAAAATATGGAGTCTCAACAGCAAGAAGTGACCAGGTCTTAGAAAGGAAATGACATTCACTAATAAAATGTCTCATAGAACTCACCAAATGTACTTTCCAAACCCAATAGAAAAAAAAAGACAAGAAGTGATATTGGAAGTCGAGGACACATGTTTAACCTGGGCCTCATTGAGATCAGCTTCATGTTGATTCTTATTAATTAAATAGTACATTTAGGTGGAAGGGGCCTTTTTGAGAAGTTAGTAAGTAAAAATGAATTGCTGCACACTGGTTAACTAAGTGGGTTATTAGAGTTTGCATTGGCTTTTAACACTCAAACTAAGCACACAAAATATAGAATTAAGTGTGTAATTCACATAAGCAGACACCCTTAAGATTTTTATATAACTAACTCACTGCCAGAGAATCAAGTCTGACTCAAACTAAGAGCTACTTAAAAAAATCTTAAAACCCAAATAAAATTGCCAGGCTCTGGAAATTATGCCTTCAAATATCTCACTAATCATGGCATATTAAATCTACTTAACAGACTTATTTAACTGCATTTTGCAAGGTTATTTTCTCATTAGACATATGGCAATACACTTCCAGACTTCAGCCATGCATTGCATGTAATAAAAAATGGAGCAAAAAGAAATTAAAGCCTAACAGTCCTGTCTTTCAGGGAAAGAGAGCAGACAAAAAAAATCCCATAAATCACTATAACTTAATGTTACTATGTTACGCAGTTTTTTCAAATATTTTAAAATTTAAGTATGGCCATAAAAGATACTAGAAAACAGTCTGACAGATCTGCCAATGAATTGCATGATTAGCATCTGATATGATTGTGTACTTAAGCTACTGTTCAAGCAATAACCTACCACCTGAGCAAGTTAAACAGGGCACATACTTTTATCTCCATTTAAAATAGCTGTGTAGATACACATATATACATGTTCAGGTATGCTACATATATGAGGGAGCTTCGAAAAAATTATGGGAAAAATCCATTCTTTCCATTCCATGTTCGCATGAACTTTTTTGAACCACCTCTCTCCCCCCCCACACACACACACTCTATAAATTCACATATTTGGTAAAGAACAATAGGGATACAGTTACAGAGACTTCCTAAAGACATCCAACCACCTTCAGGGATTGGTCTACTGGGCTCAAGGAGTTGGGGCCAGAGTCTTGTGAGACATCTCAGTCAACTGGCATAACAGGGGTCAGCCAGTTCTACATGCTGGCTTGATGAGAAGCATCTGGAGTTTTCACAGCTTATCAACAGTCATCTAAGACACAACTATTAATCTCTTTCCATCTGGGACAAAAGACAGTAAAGGAAACTAAGGGCATGAAGAAAAAACTAGTCCACCAAACTAAAAGCGAAAAACCAAACACACGAGCATTGAGTAATTCTGACGCCTGGCAACGCTAGCCGCATAAATCACAGGCCCTCCCAGGGCAAGATCAGAACAGATGGTCCCCAGGTACCACCACTGACTGCTCAGACCAGGGTAACAGTAGATGGTCCCTGATAGAATGAGAGAGAAAGGGAGAGCATAATTCAAATTCCTCAAAAATATCAGACTTACTGTAACCTGAGGCTAGTGTCCCAAATCACCCTTTTAAACTGGGAACTAAAGCTCCTCTGAGTCTCCCTTCAGTCAAATAATATATCAGCTCATGAAGTAGACATTATCACTTGTGGGAAATGAGCTCTCTTAATCAACACTGACCCCAAAGCAAAGTGGAGATGGCAGGGAGAAACAGTGAAGCCAGATCCAAAGGAAAGAGAACAGAAGGGAAATAATGAGAATGCTGACACGGTGTGAAAATTGGAACCAATGATACACAACTCTTTGCACAAAATTGTTCAAAATTTGCTATGTAAATGTTCGCATATTTTTTTAAACATCATCTGTGCCGCCTATAGGGCTGGTTCATAATAAAAAAAAATCTCTCTTTGATTTTCACATAACCACGTAAAAATAGGTTCATCTCTGACATTCTTTAGAATGTTAATCTTGAATTGTTCACTTCAAAAGTCGTACACCCACTTACAAAGGGGACGGTCTTGTACTAGAGCTTAAAATCTAACACTAGGTTTGTGAAAAGCAACAGTTTGCAATGGGACCACTAAATCCACTTTTGAGCTTCCACACAGAATGAGCGTCCACTAAGTTCTTACCTGCAACATCAAGAGCTTTGTCTTTAGGCAAAGTGTTTTTGAAAATGGATTATGTACAATCATCTATAAACAAGCCTGCGGACACGCAGTGAAGCCTTCAGGAGCTTACTTGCTTGAGTTTGTACTTAAAGGAAAGTACAATACTAAGGTCCTATAATCTTGACTCTTAATACCTTACTGCATTGTTCGTAGGGTTCCAGACCAATCTTGAAAGCTTTTCCAACCCACAGTCTGTGTGTGGTTGTGTGCATGTGTGTCCCAATCATGATCTCTTTACTATTTCTGTAGTCCCACTTGCATCTGTGACAGATTAATCTGCAACTGAGCATGATTTTGTGACAGTTATCTTTATTGTTCATGTCTCATTTAAGTGGTCAAGTGGCTGTGGGTACTCAGATGCTATGATGGCCTTTGTGTTTGTGGTCTCCTTCATCCAAGTGGTTTTTCTTTATTGTCTTTGTCCTATTTAAGACTTAGTAAATGGGTTTCTATAAGTTTTAATTTGGGGTCTCTTTTTCCCATAGAACAGTCTAAAAACAGTGGTTCTCAAATATTAAAGTGCATGAAATCACCTGGTGACCATATTATGATTCAGATTTTAGTGAATCTGGGGTGATGCCTGAATTTCTGCATTTCTAAAAATGCTGCAGGTCCAAAATTTAACTTTAAACAGGAAGAATGTAGAGGACACTTCAACCAACTATCTCTTTAAATTCCCCGAAACTGACTGCTGGCACCAAGAGAGGTCATCAGAAATCAGCCACTAGTAACCTGGATCTCAAAATTCCTATTTGAAGGTCTCAGTAGCCACATGTGGTTAGTGGCGACCATACTGGACAGAGCAGAATTAGAGAGGATTACAGAAAGATCTCTTGGCCCTTGCTCTGCCAACTCACTCTTCATTCTTCCAAAGGCATCACCTCTGGATGATCCCAGGAAATAACATGCTCAACTTTTCAGAACAAGCAATTCACTCTTCAAGAAATAACATACTAATTTCAAAACTGTGTCAACTAGTGCTACTCTTTAACTTAGATCCACAAAAACAAAAGCATGCTTACAAGGAGGTTAAGGGCATAGCAAGTAGTGACAGTTGTACAACATGGTGACTATAATTAATGATAATTAATGACGATAATTAATGCTGCACACTTTGAAAGTTAAAATGGCATACTTGGGAGGGAAAAGAGAAAAATGGCATATTTGTTGTTAGATGGTGTTGTTATATATTGATACGGCTTGTTCTTTTTTAATTGGGGCCAACAAAAGAATGTCATCATATTCATTTAAGTTTGCAATCTACTAGAATCGATGCAACGAGAAAATCACACATGAATACACATACAAATATGCATGCATAGATATGCACACTCACATTAATCAAGTTCCTTCTTCTGATGCTTTCCCCTGACTAGAGCATGGTAAACAATTGATAAGTGATCACAGATTAGCTAGGATGCTGAGAAAGTAGGCTTTCTCTTTCCTTAATCATCTATTGAACTGCTGCAACTATTAAAAGCACAAATAAACAAAAGAACAACATCACTGTCAACACCCACCTATGTAAATAAGGTTGTGGTAAAACTGGTATCCTCCCATAAACCCTCTTAAATATAGGACAGCGGTAGAAGCAACCTGAACTCCAGCCAAGTGACATTTGGATCAGTTTTATCCAATAAAGCAGGGGTCCTCAAAACTTTTAAAATAGTGGGTCAGTTCACTGTCCCTCAGACTGTTGGAAGGCCAGACTATAGTTAAAAAAAAAAAAAACAAACCTATGAACAAATTCACTGTGGGCCCAGGATGAGTCGGCTGCTAAGCAGGACAGCAGTGGCGGCAAAAACACCTGGCGGCCGATAAATGTCCTTGGCGGGCCAAATGTGGTCTGCAGATCGTAGTTTGAGGATGCCTGCAATAAAGTATTTCCTCTGCTTAAAAAAAAAAAATACCCTCTTTATCGACTTAACTCTGACTTATATAATGGCTCACCTCTGGTTTCAACTTTACCTTCTCTGTGACATCTTCCCAGTCACCTCAAATGGACTCCGATTATACCTTTCCTGAGACCTTAAAACAATGTGCACTCATCACAAGACAGTGAATATACTTTTACAATGCATTGAGTTACAGATACTGCATAAATATTTAATCTCTATGAGAATATAATCTTCCTGAGGAAAACACTACTTCATGTATCCTTTATGCCTTACATATCATAAGTATGCCAGTTTTCAAATATAAATACTAAATGAAAGAACTCTATGAACCTGACAGCAAAAGATCTTGACTCTGTTGAGATCTTTGTGTACAATTTTATGAGGCACATTAAAGGGATCGTGGCACAGCTTGTACCACAGTTCAGTACTTAAGACAGTTGTTAACACTGTATGTCTGACAAGAGCAGGAGGGTTTTAATTCTCCAAGGCAATCATCTGCAAAGAAAGTTGGCTGCAAAGAAAGTTAGAGGATTATCATCTATTTGAAAAGCTGGTATCTTAAAAGACCATGGTGTGTTGTTATAAATAGTACAGACTCAGAAACTCTAAGAGCAGTTCTACCCTGTGCCAGAGGGTCACTGTAAGTCAGCATCAAATGAAAGGCAAACAATGTCATATCCAGATAAGCCACTTTTCCAAACTTGGGTAAATTTTAAATATTAATTATCTCAGCTATCTAGAGTTAGTAGAACAGGAACGCCACAGGTGGAAAACTGGGACAATGCAAAATTTATTCTCTAAGTTTAAAAACCAAACAACCACGACCACCAGAGGGCAGTGGTTGCCCCCCCCCCAAAAAAAAAAAAAACACCTCCAACTCACTGCCATTGAGTCAGGTCTGACTCATTGCGAGTCTACAAGATAGGATGGAATTACTCCTAGGGTTCTGAGACTAACTGTTCAGGGGAGTAAAAGGCCCTGTCTTTTTCCTAGCAGAGTGGCTAGTCAATTTCAAACTTCTGACCTTGTGGTTAGCAGTCCAAAATATAACCCACTACTTCACCAGCCAAATGTTCAAATTCAAAGTGCCGGCTCTATGAGATGGCTTTATCTCTGGAACTGAGGAAAGATCCTCTCTTTTCAATCTATAGGATCAGAATTTCATATTTTTCGCCATGTGTCCTAGCATCAATTTTTCCTGACTTCAAGAGTTTCTCTGCACAGCAACTCCAGGTCAAAGGGGCCCAGTGTACCCCTGGGTCTTCTTTAGCAGTGGTAGTAAGTCCCTCTCACTGCTCACTTCGATCTCCTTTTATGTCTCATAAAGTAACAGGTGTTGCAGGCAACGCCCTACAGAAGCGTCTCTCATATAAGATCAGGGCTGTGATGAGACTAAGAGTCAGAGTGTTGAATGGTGTAAGATGAAAGAAAGGAAGGATGGAAGGAAGGAAGGAAGGAAGGAAGGAAGGAAGGAAGGAAGGAAGGAAGGAAGGAAGGAGGGTTCTTGGGGGGAAAGGTGGGGGAGGGAGGGGACAGAAGGGTGCTGATATCAAGAGTTCAAGAAGAAAAAACAATCTTTGAAACTGAGTGTGGTGGCAATTGTACAATACTGCTTGATGTAACTGAACTAATAAAATTATTTAAAAAAAAAGGAGTAAGGGTGTTGCATCCCCTTCCATAACTGTGTTACTGGTTTGTCTCACAGATCACATTATGGGGGATCATCACATAACTACCACAACACACAACTGTCAAACCACTGAGTATTATGGTTCAGCCAAATACCCATGCATTTTATGGGGACACAATATAACCCATAACACTATTGAGCACCAAAACAGAAAACCATTTACCCTACCATCTAAAAGCAGCGACCACCTCTTAGGTTAGACCAAGAGGGGGGAATGTCTGGCTGGCCTGCAGGTCCTATAAGGCCCTCCAAATCATCAACAGAAGCTAACATCACATGCATTGCCAAACAGAAACAGTCACAGTTGCAGCCATCATATTAAATTCACTGCCATCAAGTCGATACCAACTCATAGCAACAAGATAGGGCAAAGTAGAACTGCCCCTATAGCTTTCCAGGATTGTAGCTCTTTACAGGAGGTGAAAGCTTCCTCTTTCTCCCGAGGAGTGGATGATGGGTCTGAACTGCTGACCTCAAGGATAGTAGCCCAATGAGTGAGTTCTGTAATTAAATGTCTGACCAAATAGAGTAGGATAATTTTCTTTGGAGGGGGGGGCGGCATCACTGCTTTCTGGTGAGAGTGGGAGAGTGGGAGATCCAGCCTTGCTCCTGGAGAGCTGCTACTGGATTTGAACCGCCAAGTCAGTGGGCCGCAGTCCCGCACTCAACCGCCATGCCACCGGGGTAGGATAATTTTTGAGTCGATAATTTTGCATGGCCCAAAACCAATGGTATAAATATCAAAATGGCCATTGGCAGAAAAAAATAATCCCTCACCTTGACTTAATATGACCCTCCTAACTATAGTCTTTTAAATTCCCACCAAAGAAATGGATAGAACTATGAAAATGGAAGGCGCTTATAGCCCACCAAGGGAATTAGACAGTTTGTTAATACAATGATGCCAATTTTAAAAATGATGCCAATAAGGTGCGTGGCACTCTTGTAGGCATGGGATTGTGTAAATAAGGCTTACAGAATCCCAACATGGGACTGGTGCATTACGCCATCCTACTAGGTGTAAGATGAAAGGAGCCTCTCACACTACCAAAACAAGAGAGAGAGAGATAGAGAGTCAGGAGAGAGATCCAAGAGATCTAAGATCCCTACACCAGAAACCTTCTGGATCCAGAGAAAGAGTTTCAGCACTGGAAACAACTAGGGATAAAAGCAGCTGAAGAGGAGGGCAGAAGGAGGGGTTTCTAGTCCACAGACTGTGAAAGCGCGGTGCCTTCAGGCTCAGACAGGAGACTTGCTGTTGAAGCAGAGTGTGTCTCCAATGAGATGATCTGAAGAGCATCTGTTCTGAGCAGAGCTTTGGAACACTTGCCTGAGCAAGCCAGGACCAGCTGTCTGCAGCACAGTTTCCCCTGAGAGGCTCTCCTGATCCAAAGAACTCTATCCTGAGCTTTCCTGGAGCTGAATTGTAACTTATAATTTCCCTAAGAAAGCCCATAACCACAAGTATCATCATTTGAGTTCTGTGTGGCCACTGCAAAAATTATCAACCACAGCAGAGAAACAGCGAGTGCTGTGGGAGGGGCAGCAGGTATGAGAACGAGTAAAAAGGTTGGAAACAAGCAGTGTGCATGACCATTATGCCACATCACAGGAATGAGGATTGAACCAATGCTGATGGTGATTTTTCTCCTCCCATCATGAAGAGGAGGTTACATGCCTCCTCTGCCAGGTCATTCATACAGCTTCTCCACCCATAAACCTACCATTCTCATTACAAGGGCTTTTCCGTCTGCAGAATGATTCTAGAGGAAAATTTTCCATTCCTAACAAGTTCTCAAATCCTAATCAAATTGCAAACTTCCATGTGAATGTGGCCATATTGTGATTCTTGGCCCCGATCCAGAATAACTCTCCTTACTGAGAACACATGAAGTACTTCACCAGCTATGAAAGCTGGCATTGCCTCATTACACTCCCCCACCCCCAGTCTTCTCACATGCACTATGGGTCACAACTTCTACTTCAGATCATCTCACCCTACCTGAGATTCATAGAAACAACGACAGTAAAAGTTAAATTTACAAATACCTAAGAATTTTACACTTTGCTAATAATTGTATCCTGGTGTCCACTATAAAGTTAAAAATTATTTTAGAAATCTGTTACTTAGTCACAGTAATCAAAACAGCTTGGTGTTTGTACAATGCTAGATACGAAGATAAAGCCTTCTCAATCAAAGGTGCCAGAGAATTGAATCTCCACCTGCAAAAGAATGAAACGGGACCAATACCTCATACCACGTACAGAAACAAACTCAAGATGAATTGCAGACTTAAATATATACCCTAGAACTATAAGGACCATCAGTGAGAAAATAGAGACAAGGCATAAATTCATGAGCAAGGAAGCTATGGTACTAAATGAAGAAGTTCTTGGTGCATTGAAAGCATTAGCCAAAAACAAGGGTCCAGAAATTGATGGAATACCATTTGGAGTGTTTCAACAAGCTAATGGAGTACTGGAAGAAGTCATTTGTTGATGCCAGGAAATTTAGACGACAACTACTTGGCCAACTGACTAGAGGAGATGCATATTTGTACATATTCCACAGAAAGGAGATCCAACAGAATGCTCACGTTATAGAACAGTATCATTCATCTCACATGCAAGTACAACTTTGCTGAAGATCATGCAACAGTGGTTGCTGCAGGGCATTGACAGGGAGCTCCCAGAGGTTCGGGTTAGATTCAAAAGAGAATATACTCCCTGCCAGTGACTCATGTCAACTCACAGCAACCTTCTTGGACAGGAGAGGACTAACTGCCCTATGAGTTTCCAAGCTCGTAACTCTTCATGGAAGTAGAAAGTCCTATCTTTCTCCCAGCTCGCAGCTAGTGGCTTTGAACTGCTGACCTTGCAGATTGCAGCCCAATGGGTAGCCATCATGCCACCGGGGCTTCTCTAGACGACATGGTACAAGCGATATCAATGCTGATGTCAGATAGATGTTGGCTCAAAGCAGAAAATACCGGAAAGCTGTTTGCTTGTGTTTCATTAACTATAGGTGGGCCATAACAAACTATGGCTAACCTTAAGAACAAAAGGAATTTCAGAACACTTCATCGTGCTTCTGTAGAACTTGTACACGGATCAAGAAGTAGTTATGCAAACAGAACAAGGAAAATCTATATGGTTTGGAATCAAGATTGTGTGTGCCAGGGCGTACCCTCTTACCACACTTACTCAATCTGTGTGTTAAACAAAATGAGAAGCTGAATTACATGAAGAAGAATGCTGACTCAGAATTGGTGAAAGGCTTATTAACAACTTGCAATATGTAGATGACAACCTTGCTTGCTGAAGAAAAAGAGCATTTGCTGCTGCTGTAGATCAAGGATGGCAGCCTTCAGCATGGATTCCAACTCAGGGAAAGAAGCCCCAAGTCCTCACAACTAGTCCTCACAATAGGTAATATCCTGATAAAGGAGAAAAGGTTGTGAAAGATTTCGTCTTGCTTGGCTCCCCGATCAATTCTCATGGCGGCCAGCGGTCAAGAGCTCAAAAAATGAGTGCACTGTGTAAACATGCTGCACAAGACCTCTCCACCTGCTGAAAGCAAAGCAGAGTACTTTGAGGTCTAAGGTGCACCAGACCCAAGCCATGGTATTTTCGTTGCCTCCCATGCATGTGCAAGTCGGGCGATGAATGCGAAGGATGGGAGAATCGGTACATTTGGATTAAGTTGCTGGTGAAAACTACTGAAAATGCCATGGCTGCCCAAAGAACAAACACATCTGTCTTGAAAGGAGCACAGCCAGAGTGCTCCTTAGAGGCAAGGATGACAAGCTTGGTCTCACATTCTTTGGGCACAGTGTCAAGAGTGAAGCTGTGCCTTAGAGAAAGGCATGGTACTTGGCAGAGGGGCAGTGATAAAGAGAAAGGCCCTAGACAAGACAGTTTGGATAAGGCTCCAAAGACAACAAAAAGACCAGGAAGGGTAGGCGCAGAGGCAAGGGACAGGAAGGGAAGGAGGGAGAGAGAGAGGGAGAGTATGAAAAGGGTAAAAAACAAACCTATGGGAGGGTTTTATGGGAGACTGTCCCTCAACTCAAGGACATAGGCTGTGCAACTGCACAGAATCTGCTTTTCTCTGTACCTCTTATATTCCACAAACAAAAGGGTAAATAAGTAGATAAATTAATAAAAAAAAATAAAGTCACTTTTCCCCAAAAGAGACGGGGGGGGGGGTCACAACATGAACCCCGCCCCCCGAGTCCTTACCTACCCATCAGATCTAAACTCTGGTCTGAATGAATATAAAAAGGGAAAAGGAAAACTGAAATGGACTGAGATTCTTTTGTAACATACAAGCTGGTTTCAGAAAAGGGAGGCGGAGGAATTATATAGCAGAAGAAAAACTTTTCACTCCAGAGTGTTCCTAAGAAAACCTTATTTCATTGCATATAGTAATCCTCCATTCAGTGGCTTCTACTCTTGTATTTGACTACTTAGCACAGAAGCAATGTCAGTTCTTTGGGCAAGAATGGATCAATGTGCAAATAGTATCATCATCCTATTAGTCTGATCTCTTTGTTACAAGTGGGAGAAAGTCCACTGAAACTTTTATGGGCTCACAGAGCGAGGAAATTTTGAAAGAGCAGCTGCAGGAAGAAGGTCTCCAACAAGGACCTGGATTCTCTTCCTTTCTTCCACTCCCTCTCTTCCCCTTCTCATTCCGTCTGTCCTCAGCTTCTTTACATACACAGATCTCCATACAGATTCATACAGCAGTATCCAACAGCTTCCCAAAGACTCAATCTCACCTTTGTGGTCCCCAGTGGCATTTTCCCCAGTGGTCCCTATGTACAAATCCCTGCCTGGAAAGAACTCTGATAGATTTGGTACCCTGTCCACCTAGACCTGTACTGAGGAGGTTAGCTTAGAAAGGCCAAGATGAATGCCCACCTCTTTTGGTGGTTGGGGGATGGAGAGCAGGCATGCTGTAAGCCAAAAAGAGAGGGACTGGGCAAAGGGGATGTCATGGGAAATCAAAAACAATGGGTCATCAAAGTCCACAAGCAGAATAAAATAAAATAACCATCTATTCAGCACTGCACCTGTGCCATATGCCACACTAGACTTATCCATAAGCTTTCTCATTAAATGCCTTACACATACACAGATGAACAAAACAAACTTCCATCGAGTGCATTCAGACTTAAAACAATCCTATATAGGGTTTCTGAGAGTCTAAATCTCTACGGGAATAGTCTTATCTTTATGCTAAGGAACAGCTGATGGGTTTGAACAGCTAACCTTTGGTTAACAGCCCAATGTGTAGCCCTCTACATCATCATAGTTCCTATCTCATTAGAGACCTAAAAAAAAAAAAAGAAACATTGGGATCTTTAAAAAGTCTTCTGCAGCAGCTATCTTCCATCATTTGATCTCATCATCATCATATTTGATCTCTACTTCCATTGATGTTAATTTCTGATCAAATAGATTGAAACTGTTGGTAATATTTCTTCTCAATTTATCTTAAAGTTACATGAGTCCAGTGTAAGGAATTTAGTTGATATAATTCATATGGAAGTCTGTAATCCTTGATGTTCATCAGTAAGTATTTTAAGTTCAACAAACAAATTCTTTTCAATTGCTTCACATGCATGTGAAAATGGACAATAAGGAGAGACGGGATTTAAAGCCTGGAAGAAAGTGAATGCTTTTGAATTGCAGCATTGTTAAAATATTTCTTTGGATATACTAGGGAGCTTCCAAAAACAATGGTGGTGGTGGGGAATGGAATTAAAAATATCATTTAATTTTCCCACAAACTTTTGACAGCCACCTCATACTGTGCCAGAAGAATAAGTGAGAAGAAAAACAACTTCAATGTTCCTTAGAAGAAATGATCGCAAGACTTTAACTACTTAGGTCTAAGTATGTTGGACATATCATCAGGGAAGATCAAATTAGTAGAAAAGAACATCATGTTTTATAAAGAAGGTCACTGGGATGACAGAATGGCTGCCACCATGGACTTAAGCATAACGACAATCAGGAAGACGGTGCAGGGCGGGGAAGCATCACATTCTGTTATACACACGATCTCTTTGTGGTACCGCAGAGTCAACAGCAATTCACATCTGTGCCAACAGTAACAAATAAATCGCTAGAAGTAAACAATGGTTCAGAAAGACCAAGCAACCAGGAGCGCTAAGCTACAAAGGACTCAACACCAACTCCAGAGCATCTTGTATGTGTTTGTCTGGGTAGACTAAAGGAACAAATTTATAGACGCGCATATGGATATAAAGAAAAGGTTTATATATAAAAGAAATAGGACATTAAGAAAGCATTCCAATCCAGTCCAGTTCAAAGTCATTAAGTCTGATATTAACCCATATGCCCGATATCAGTCTATAAAGTTTCCTTCCGACTCACGAAATCACAGGCCAGTGGGTGCAGAGTCCTGGCGCCGACAGGGGTCCCCTCATGACTCCTCGTTTCCAGGGCTCAGGGTCCATCAACAGCATCCAGTGGTGGCCGAAGCAACTCATCGCTGGCAGGAGTCCCCGCATGGCCTCTCCAGCTTCAAAGGTCTGGCTCCATCAGGGCAAAGCCATGTGGCTTCTCCTCCGGCTCCTCAGACGTTGCCATCTTGTCTTGTCCGTGATTCATCGTCTCTCAGACTAACTCCCAACAGCTGGGGAGATAGCTTCTCAGCTTCACGAGGGAAATATCGTGAGATTTCCCAGAAGTCTCAGGAGAAAGCCATGCCCACATAGAGGCCTCATTGGCTACTCAAAGGCTATCTCCAGATTAACAGTCTAGACACCACCCCTACATCTCAATCATGAGTTTAACATAAGCACATGCCCGCCACAGCGTATGATCATTGATCTACTTTACAACAAAACCAAACTCTCTGCCATCATGGCAATGACAAGTCACAGCAACCCTACTTTACAATATCATTCCAAACCTTCTGCCAACCCAAAATTACTGTGAGTTTCCCAGAGAGGGAGGCTGAACAACAGTCTCTTCCCCCAAAAAATTATACTATCTCAAAGAATTTGAACTCTATTAAGTAGGATATTATTTTACTTTTAGAATGTTAGCTCAGCCCAGGTTAAAGATATTGTGAGACCACAAATAAGAATATACCATCAAGAGCACATATTAAAAGGTATGATGCGAATGCTAGCAAGAGGAAAAACATACCGCATCATGACTGTTTATGTATGTCTCCATAAGTAAACACACACAATAAATGTCCAAGATGAAGAGTATAACGAGAAGCACCAGAATAAAGTTCTGACAGAAAAGGTATAAGTAAGAAAATGTATCTACATTGCATGGAAAGCAATGCCAAAGAAACTTACCTTTCCAACTTTGACCCTAGGTAGTGAGAAGAGTAAAATCTTCCTTATGAATTTGAACCACCAGCCACAACTCTCATAGATTGGGAATTTGGATCCACACCACCACTGCAGTAAAAAAAAAATACTCACCCATATACCTGGCTAATAGGACAGCAGGGTTCCACCCTGACCACTCCACTGTTAATTCTGACCTAACATCAAATCACACACATACAAGTAAGTGTGTATCTACGCATCCATATCCTGCTGTACAGTAGTTTCAAACAGCAAAATATAGAAATGACTATCTTTGAGTGAATATTTGAGAATGATATCAGCAAATTATGCACTGCTACATGCTGCATAGTATGTATTATTAAAGATAGAGTGTTAATAACAACAATAGAAAACAGACGATCCTAAATGTAGTTCATTGAAGCAGAAGCATGTTGTAAGTCAAAGATAGTCTGTCATTTCATATAATGTGGTCTTATGCTGGTCGTGACCCCAGGTTACAAGCCAAAGCAAATGCAAATCTGCTATGGAAGAAATGGCACCAATCCATGCCAATATTGATGGTCAGATGTGCATTCTGATTTGAGATGTTCAGCAACTCATGGTAAAATCAATGAGTTTGAAAGATACTGCTCTCCATTTATATGAATGACTCCCAATTCTCTTTCACTTTCAATTTTCAATTGAAATTGAAAATTCAACTTTCAATTGAAATTCTCTTTCAATTTTAATTCTCGTGTAGCTCATTGGATGGACTTTCTCTATTTCCCTCCCCCATCACTGTTGTTGTGTGCCACTGGCTCATTGTGATCCCCTATAACAAAGTCAAACTGCCCCTTAGGTTCCTGGGCTGTAACTCTTGCAGGAGCAGACCTCCAGGTCTTTAAGCCCATGGAGAAGCTGGTGGATTCCAATGGCTGACCACCTGTCTGGTAAGCAATCAGGAGCTGAATTAGCCATAGTACCTTCATCACCACCACATTAGCATTTACAGTTCCTTTATGATCCTAGTACTGAGCCCACACCAATCTTCCCAAAACTCTACATTCTAAAAGTATTTCATCCCTCCCACCCCCAGTATTTAGGTTTTTTTTGTTTGTTTGTTTTTTGTTTTTTGGGGCATCACTGCTCTCCGGCGGTGGGAGTAGGAGGCCCAGCCCCACTGCTAGAATTGAACCTCCGTCCCAGTGGGCCGCAGTCCCGCGCACAACCACTACGCCACCGGGGCTCAACCCAGTATTTAGCTTTTAATGCAGTATTTGATGCCTGCTAGTGTCATTATAAAGTTCCCTGGTAGTACAGTGGTTTGAATCTTGGGTTTTGAATTATACTAGCTACTTTATTTTACCACCACTAGTCTGTCTGTTTGCTGTACTGTGGCGGCTTGTGTGCTTCTGTGATGCCGGAATCCATGTCACTGGTATTTCAAATACCAGCAGGCTCACCCAAAGTGAACCAGATTCAGCAGCATTTCCAGATTAAGAAAATGAGAATTAAAAAAATACCTCCTTGAGTATATCCCATCTGAATTTTGAAAATGTCTCAGGAACAGATTTTACACATTGAACACTAGTGATCCAATGATCTGGGGGATGACATCAAAAATGTCATGTATGAAGAAAGCTAAAGGTCATTAAAAAGGCAGGAAAGAAAGGGAAGATCAAAGTAGGTAACAGAAAAGACTCTAGGACTTGCCCTTCGCTATAGAGCAGCTCAGGTAAACGAAGAAGTCAAATCGCTGAACAAAAAAATTTAAAGAGAAGCTCGAGAAGATAAGGTGAAATATTATAAGCCAATGTGCAGAGACCTGGAAAAAAAAAAAGAGCACACTCAGCATATCTTAAACTGAAAGAACACACTGCTATTGAGAATTATAAGGAAATTGAAAAGCATAAGGAAGACCCTTAACAAGCTGACTGACACAGGGGCTTCATTAATGGGATCAAACATAAGAACAGTTTTGAGGATCATGCAGGACCAGGCATTGTTTCATTCTGTTGGATGTAAGGTCACTAAGAGGAAACCAAGTGCCAAAACCTAACAAGAGCCATCAGAAGGAAGGATCGGGGGACAGACCACAATGATCTACATATAGCCCCCCTCCCTGGGGGTCAGAAACCAGAAAAGACGATGAAGGCAGACAACAGACAGTGTAAGACATGAAAAAAAATTACTTATAAATTACCAAGGCTTCATGAGGGAGGAAGGGTGGGGAGGGATAGGAAAAAAATGAGAAGCTGATACCAAGGGCTCAAGTAGAAAGCAAATGTTTTGAGAGTAACAAATACACAAATGCGCTTGACACAAAATAATGGATGGATGGATGGATGGATGGATGGATGGATGGATGGATGGATGGATTGTGATAAGAGTTATACAAGCCCCAAATCAAATGATTTTTTATTGTGATATACCCATAGTAGTAGGATTAAATCCTCAATTGCCACGAAGGAATTGCTTACATCAATAAATTAGGGAGACATATTGTCTTAAATTGTGTAGTTCAATACCCTAAGAATCAGTGAAAGAACTAGAATTGACTGCCCCGAGAGAACATGACTGAGAAGTGAGGAAGAACTGGAGAGAGGGCTGTGTTTTTCCTTTAATGTCTTTTAGTATTAGGTGATTATGACTACATGCATGAAGGATGCCTGGTGGCTGCTGTTGGGTCAGCACTGGACGACTAACCACAGGATTGACAAGTCAAACCCATCAACCTTTCTCCAGGGGAGAACGTTGAGGCTGAGGCGATCAGCTCCTCAAGAGTCGCAGCTCTGAAATCCTGCGTAGGTTTGCTAGAGTGTTAGAATTGACTCAAAGGCAGTGGGTTGGGTTTGGCTTTGAGGGTATATGCATGTGTTACTTTGAAAGAGATAAAAAGTACCATAAATATTTTACATTAAATATTTTCACATTTTGGTAACTGCTTTTGATGATAAAGATAGTGTTATAAGTAACTGAAACCCAAAGATAATCGCAATACAGTTAATGTGCCTACTCACTGAATTAATCTTATTCAATAAACATTCAAAAATGCTAACAGAAAATAAAGTTAAACGTGCTCATTTCTTCCCATAGAAAGAAGCTGTGGTGTGTGGTGGGGGCGGGGGGGGGAGGAATCCACTTATTTTTACAATAAAAATATATGATGTAAAATTTGTCAGTTAGATTAAGTTCTTGATGGTTAATAAAATTACCAGTAATATTTAAGATGTTACTGTCATTTTTGCACAATCAGTGAACAGAGAAATCACAGAAATGTATGTATATAATTGGCACTCAGATCAGTTAACTATTTTACCAAAGGGCTGAAGGCAAGAAATAGAATCCTCCTGTGACACCAAGAAAACAGTGCGAATTTAAAATTTACAACGGATAATATACAAGCAATCTAGTGCACTTTTAACCACTTTTAGTTTCAGTTTCATATTTTTTTTCCTTTCCCAACTGAACTTTCACCCTCTCACTCCCAGAGAGATTCTCATAAAATTAATGAACCAGATAAAATACAGGATAGGAGGGCAATGACAACAGAGCATCAGAGAATAAAATGAATTTACTCTATTAGAAGATTTTATCAGCTGCAGCTTCTCACACCTACTGCCATTTGAATAGTAGAAGTGAAAACAGAACGGCAGTAATCACTGCTTATTTAGAGAGAAAATGTCATTTGAAATTGTAGTAATGCTTTCGGTTTTCGTTAATTCGCTTATTTTTTAAAATTTCACTGAGGTACCATTCACCTATCATGCACTTCGATAGTTGAATCACAGTGGCGCAACCATCACTAAAACCAATGCCAGGACATTATTTTTTGGTTCCTTGTTCTCATTTTTGTTAGCTCCCCATTTCCTGCTAGCCTCCCCCGTCATGCTTTTATTCAGCAAATATTTTGAGACATAACGAAAGGGGAGGGAGACCGGGAAGCCTTTATTACAGATAGCTTTCTAAAGCCTTTACTCTGGTTTTAATCTTAGGCAAAGAATTAAAGTTGTCAGTTTCTAAGTAATTCATCATTTAAGTACTCTTAACTAAACATTTTTGGCAGCTCACCTTGATATATTTTTGTTTTCCCTGTTATACACCATTATTCTAACAAAATCAATCTATTCCCTCTCTTTCTGCCTCAGAGTTTTTTTCCTTTTTAATTTTTTTTCTGTCTCAGAATGTCAATGTATCTTCTAAACCAAGTCTTTTTAATTTCACTGGCATACTGAACTTCCAGAAATCATACTTTCAATGATCAGCATAATCATTTGCTTACCAAATCCATTCATACATAGCTTTATGTAAATCTTTACATGTTAATAATTAACCTTACTAATTATTATATTTCATATAAAAACCAATGAAATCCAAAGAGAATAAAGATCCACTATAACTAGCAGAATTTAAGAAAGGGAAAAATATCCAGCAAGTTAAAACTTAACTCAAATTTTAAGGTGACCACAGCTAAAAATATGACACATTTTTATTTAAATTAATTTTGTACTTCCTTTGTTAAAGATAATTATAATTAATACATGGTAAAAAGCATTACCTACAAGATTTAATGGGGAAAGTTCTATTTAGAAAAGAGTATCACAAACACTACATGGATTAAATACTAAAAGAACTCTTAAAAAGTTTCTAGATCTAAACTATTTTGAGGTTAAAATGAGCAGAAATCTTTCAACTCGAAAATCCTATCTTCCCTAAAACTAGTCTTTTACAGGTATTACTAAATAAGGCTTTATGCTTTAAAAAATGAGAGGCAGTTTCAAAGGGAGCCAGACTTTCTAATTAAGTTAACTGGAAATGAGACAAACTTACTGAGATTTTAATAATGTCATTGGCATAGTATAAATTTTAATGGCCACACAGCATTATAGTGGTAAAAAATGGAGCTGAAATGCCACCCTCAAAAACAATTTTAAATATCTGTTGAATAAGAAGTGATGAATGATGGTTGAAACGTGAACTCTGTAGTCAACAGAAAAGGCAGAGTTTTTTTGTGTGTCTTGTGGTATCACATAACAGAAGGTAAAACTGCTTTTACATAAAAGTTAAACCATCTTTTTATAAGGAAAGTTCCCCCCCCAAAAAAAAAAAAGAGAAAGAGAGAGAGTGAGAGAGAAGGAAGGAAAAGTTCTCTTATATAAATGACTGATGTTGGGGAAAGATGAGATACTATATAAATCTTTAAAACCACCTTGCCTTTTCCCTTGGATCTATACCCTTAGATCTGTCAACCTAGGATGAGCTGAATCTCCTAGCCCACGATAAAAGTCAATGCTGGAACTCTCTAAACTTCTACCAAGCTAGAGAATTTCTGCCAGGATTATATGGATTTGGAAAATGAAGAATCCTGGCAAATTCCAAGGAGCTATTTGTTGGCACAGTGAAATAAAACCGACTTTTCCAGTTCTGAAACAGATGGGCTTCTCAGTTGACAGAGCCAACAAAGCTTGGCAACTTGGAAGTCGAAACCCTCACAAACAACTAGGAGGCACTCAAGAGCATGTTTGGCAGAAAGCACCAACCTCGATGTTCTCAACAGCACAATCTTTCCTCAAGCTAAAACCATGCTCACTGCCAAGGAGTTCATCCCAACGCAGAGTGACCCTACAGGCCAGGGTAGAACTGTTTCTGTGAGTTTCCGAGGCTGACATCTTTATGGGAACAGACAGTCTCATCTTTTTCCAAGAGAACAGCTGGTGAGCTCAAGCTGCATGCCTGGCTGTGCCACTGGGGCTTGCTCATGCTTGCTGTTCCTGCTGGGTGCCAGGGAGTCCCTTCTGACCCAAAGCAACCTGAAGAACAGAGAATGAAACACGACCCAGTCCTGCCCAGAACTCTGGGGTGGATGCTGACTCTTAGCAACCTTGAGACAGGGTAGAAATGCCCTGTGAGTTTCCAAACTGTGGCTGTTCATGGGAGTAGAAAGCCCCTACGACTGGTTGCTTCCAGCTAAAGACCTTTCCAACAGGTGACCAGTATGCCACCAAGGCTCCTTGCCCAGTTCTAAGAACAGGTTGTACAAGGGCAGTATCACCCTACGACCAACATCTGACAGAAGGAAAAAAACATGACAAATCAATATGTCATGAAAATGGATACCATTTGCGAAATCAATTCCAGATATATATATATATTTTTTTAATTCAATGCACAGGACTGACTAGGATTGACTCCAAAACTATAACATTGGATCAGCCTTCGAAATAGACTCACTTAACAAAAGAAAGGCTAAAATCATTGCTCGTGCAAAAGTTATTTGATAAAGTTAGTGATTAATTTCATATGTCCAATTCTATATTTAATTTCACCACACTAGACTATAGTTGTTGTTCCATAATGCAATCGAATGCATCATAATGAAATCACCTTTTGTAACGTCAGGCGCCCTGGTGGCAGAGCAAATTATCCTTTGGGTTGCTAACCATAAGGTCAACAGTTTGAACTCACCAGTCACCCCATGGGAAAGAGATAACAAGTTATGGCCTCGGAAACCAAAGGGACAGATCTGTTCTTCTATCCTGTAGGGTCACTCTGAGTCAGAACGGGCTGAATGGCAACGAGCTGTTTGTTTTGCCTCAAAGTTAATATGATATAATCAATTGTTGATAGGGCAGTTCCTTAGGGTGCATAGAGTCTTCTCTTATCCTCTAAATAAATATTTTGGCAGAACTCACTCACTGAGTTTCTCTCTTTTTCTTCTGCATTGAATTATTGCTATGGAAAGGCAAGTCAACAGAAGATTCCAGCCTGTTGCCTTACCTATCAAAGTTAGACTTCCCAGTCCCAACAACTACACGAGTCAATCTCTTAAAATCGTCTATTTATCTGCACACAGACATACAATACACATATCAATCCCACTGCTAGTTGAGTAAATTTCCATTCACAGGGACCCTATACAGTAGTGGTTCTCAACCTTCCTAAGACAGCAACCCTTTAATACAGTTCATGCTGTGGTGACCACCCCCTCCCCACCCAACACCAGAAAATTATTTTTGTTCCTACTTTGTAACTGTAATTTTGCTACTGTTATAAATTGGGCGACTCCTGTGAAAGGGTTGTTTGACTCCCAAAGGTGTCACAACCCACAGGTTGAGAATCCCTGCTCTACAAGGTTTCAAAAAACCTGTAATTTCTTACAGGAGCAGACAGCGTTATCTTTCTCCTATGGAGTAGCTAGTGACTTTGAAGTGCTGATCCTGAAGTGGGCAGTCTACACTTAAGCACCACCAGGCTTACACGCCCACACACACACTCATACATGCATTCAAAAAGCTCCTGGGGAAATTCCATTAATTCAAAATTTCCACAAACTTTTGAAGCCCCTTGTACGTACAGATGACCCTTGAACGATGCAGTGTGAGGGATTAAGGGCACCAATCCCATAGACAATTGGGAATCTGCAAGGGACTTTTGACTTCTCAAAAGCTCAACCACTAATATGCCTCCTTTGGACCAAAAATCTTCCCCCAAGCATAAAGAGTCATGAAGCACCTACTGCTTTATTCCATAGGTATTAGACGTGACACGAACATAAAAGCTGCAGTTTTCAACATAAGATAGAAATTTCATAAAAAGTATGAGTTTTCGTGCCTGCTGGTGTAGCTACAGCTATAGTTTTATGAATGCCATTTTCTTTCGGTACAAGGTAAGGCTTTCTATTCCCCCAGAGGTTTACAGCCTCAGAGTCCCAAGTACAGAGCTGAAGGTGGCTTTAGGAAGCATGCAGCCCAGTCCTTGCAGGGGACACGACTTGCTCAGGAGGACGAAGCACCTGGAGGCCCTTCAGGGAATGGAGACCTGTCGACAGGCCTGTGCCCCGTGCTTTCAACACAGAGTGTCTCACAGACCAGGGGTCTGTTTTTAAAGGGGGAAAGCCCAGGCATAATTTTACAAAGGAAAACATACTAAATACCCATTGGGTTCTTCTCTCTTGCCCTAGCTCATGCTTGCTTCACAGAGAACCTAAACCCCTCTCTCCTGCCTCCACTCTGTGCCAGCCTGCTCCTTCTGCGTTTTCCCCACTCTCTGTCAGAGGGAAGTCAGTGTGGCAATGTGACAGGACAGGAATTGGAGGACTATCCGCCTTCAAACTGGGTAGATGAATCCATGTTAGACGGTCACTTCTGAAAAGTTAAGTAAGCTGAAAGAAGACTTCTGGGCCTGTCTGATCAGTGTTTGTTTTCTTTTTTAAACTCACTTTGCAGCTATGTCTGGGTCGGCAGACATCTTTGTAGGAAGGCCACTGTGTTCTTTAATCATGAATCAAGAGAGGGAATGGTCGCTAACTTGGAGAGTATTGTTATTATTTCCGAACACACAGGCAACAGAACCATTGAAAACGACAGCAATTGATTTTTTTTTAAGACTTGTAAAATGGTCCTGTTTAAAATAGCCAAGTTGACCCTGGCCTAAGGCACAGGGTTCTCTACCCACTAAAACAAAAGTGACAGTTTCAGAACTTTGGCTGAATTAGACGGGCTTTCTGTGCTGTAAACTTACACTCTCTTTTGAAAAACAGCATGTCCTAACTCCTGGAACTCCTGCATAACCTTGGCTGAAAGTCCATCCTTGTCATCATGAAAGATTTACACACCATACTATGCACACCATACATGTTTTCTGTCAGATTCCCCCATCTTCCCAGCTCACTAGGGAGACTGGGGAGAATAAACATGGCTGCTCTTGTTATGGCGCCCTCTTCTTCCCAGTACTTCTCAGCCTGAGGGAGCGGGGTCCCCGTGAGAACTCCTCTCTGTACCCAGTATCTGCAGCACACCTCCTCCATGGACCAAGAAGCTGCCTTACACCTTGCCTCTCAGTCTCAGCTCAGCCCGCGAGCTAAGTTTATTCTTTTATCTGGACACATCTGTGGTCTTGTACCTTCCTGGTACTGCAAGCTGTAGTGTATACTGATTGTCCTTCAAAAGACTGGCCTTTAACTTAACATACACGTGTTCCATGTTTTGGGGTGCTTGAAGTGGCAGTCCATTTACTCATAGTGTTTGCCATCCGTCTAACTTGGACTGGCCTGTGTTTCAAGGTTATTCCTGGCCCCAATCAAGTTGAGAGAGCGAAGCAGGGTGTAATTTTCTGGAAGCTTCGTGATGACTTGTAACAGCTTTTGTTTTTTACACATAAAAATAAAGTTATTTTTTGTTGTTTAAAAAAAAAACCCACCCCCAATTTACAGCCTTGGAAACCCCTGGGGGCAATTCGAAAGGGTCTGTTGTAAAGGGTCATTATCAATCAGAATGTGTTCAAGGGGGCTTCAAAAAGTTCACGGTTTGAAAAGATAATGTAATTTTCCCACAAACTCTTTGAAGCCTCCTCGGGTGTGTGAATGTGTATTATATTGTGTGTTTGTTGATAACACACATTACTGTCTGGCAATATATTATGTGTGTGCTTACAGGTTGATGTGCTTCTTTTTCCATCACCCCCACCAATATGAAAAGTCAGGAGGGCACAGACGTTGTCTGTGTTCCCATTGCTCTGTCCCCAGCACTTAGACCTGTGACTGACACATAATAAAGATGGATCCCCAATAGATATCGGTTGAATGGAAAGAACACAACAATAATAAATATCCTACTTGACCGTCACTGCCTTATCTTTTTCTATAACTATGATAAAATAGCCTTCTCTCATGACTTCTATAACAGTGTAAGTAACCCTATCAGCAAACAACTTGAATCATATTTCTAAACTGTGTTTGGGCAACCACTCTCTATGGTCAAAAATAATTTGGAAGACTAAATTTAACATGTCAAGCTAAGAGTATCTTCCAAAAATTTAATTTTAACCATCTGAATAAAGATATATTTAAGCTGTATCATTTTGAAGCCAAAGAGACATGGAATATGTCATTTCTAGCACAAACAGCTTGGTCATCATTTGGAAAAGCAGTTAATACACCGAGCACGATTAACACAGGACAAGTACTATGTGACTAAAGAGCAACTGGAGTGTGCAGAAATGGATGGATGCTCCTTCACCAAAGGCCACTCTGTCGTTACTCCTATGTCTTGATCATGTCCTTTAACTTCTCTGGCCTTATAACTTTCCGCGGTTTCCATCTCTTGTTCTTCTCTTTATTTTTTCCTACTGTGTTGTACTGTCATATACTTAGTTGTCCACCTAACCTTAAAGACACAAAGATTTTCTTGCTCGTGCTTCCCACCCGCCCCCCCCCCAAAATACTCCTTTTACTCCACTGTTATATTCTTTAGGAAATATATACTCTTTACTTTTTCACCTCTCCTTTATCCCTTTACACTTTGCTCCCATCTTCATATTCACTCTTGAAGATTACCAGCAGTCCCTTAATCCAACTGCCTTCCTCACTTACCTCCAAGGATCATTTAAAACTGAACAACTTTGAACGCTTTGACTTCCATGATTCTTTGCTTCCACAAATTCCTTCTATGAAGCTGGAACTGATAATTATACAGTTTAGGGGGTTCTATTTAAGAAGAAAATGCAGAATCACACACACGGAATCAAATACATTCTGTGCACATGGACAATGAGAAAACTTTTTTTCATCAATAAAGTAACAGTAATTTTATCAAAAACTTCCTGGGATACTTCTAGAACATTTTCCTAACAAATATTTTAATCACCTCTCTATGAAAAATGGATTTTTATAAAGCTACAGATGTCAAAATTGAAAAGATTTAAAATTATGTTTCCTATTTCAGAAATGTTTCCTTTCTATTTATAAGTTGCTATTGGTAGTGCCAGGTCAAATTTTGGTGTTGTCCTCAAATGTAGCTAAACTTATCCTTTTTTTTCTCCCATTTATGAGCTACTGGATTTGGAAGAGTTTTTCCCCAGGCCAGCTTCTGGATCTGCATATGTCAAGGAGTGTTTCTCTTACCCTTTCTTACCCACATCCACATACTTGCAGTGTCAAGAAAAGTAGGGCATGTTCATATCACCATACGGCCTCTGACTAAATATACTGCCAGTGGCAAATCACTACATGACAATAAACAGGGTCATCCACATGTCTCAACGTTTGTACACAGAACGCAGTCAGACAATACAGAGCACATATTCAGTCAGGTAGCCCCAGTCCTCTCAAAGGCTTCATTGTAAACACACTGCTAAAACAAAAGCGTTCACAAGCAAACAGGACAAACTGCTGACATCAGTGTGGTGCTGACGTAGCTGTCTGTTTGCCTTTAGTTGCTAGGATTCAGTGTGTCCATTTTTCTCTAAGCTTGAAAACATTCAACTCTGATGGCCTGAGGATTACATAGTTAAACAAAACATTGAAGGACTGTTAAAGATACAGATTTAAGAACTCAAAAAAGCTAAATTACGGTTCACATTTTAGAAATGTTTTCTCTTAGTTTCAACTGTAGTACCGGCAATGTCATGTGGAATATTTGTGTTCTTGTCAAATTTAGAGAAACCTACCTTTTCTTCTTTTTCTTTTTTCCATTTATGAGCTAGCTACCAGATTTGGAAAACATTTTGCTCAGGTTAACTTCTGCTTTTGTAAATTTCAAATTCTGTTTTTCTTACCCTTATACCCACATGCATGCAACACTTTACAAGGTAAGGCATGGTCACATAAGCATATGATCTCTAACTAAATCTACGAAGAAACCAAAAACCTAAATTGTTCTAAAACCATTAGACCACTATAAGTAAAAATCATTTTACTCCTCAGAGTATATTTGACAGCATCTAGAGATAGTTGGGGTTGTCTTATTAAGGGGGAGGGCTACTGGCAATTAGTGGGTAGAGGCCAAGAATGCTTCAAACACTTCACAGTGTATAAGACCGTCCTCAACAATCAAGTATCATCTGGCCCAAAATGTAAACAGTGCCACTGCTGAGAAACTGTGCATGGAAAATCAAAGTGGTATGACATATTTTATGAAAGAAATGCCAAAATCTCCAAAATTAATCTACAGGCAAAATCTGCCCAAAATTCAGGGTACAGAGATTATGTACAAACTGCTTTGTACAAACCGCTCTCATGTACATGCTCATCGAGTCCTTCTAGGAGGCCTATAAAAATTTAATGGTAAAGCCTTTTGAAGATAAAATCAAGCCAAAAACCAAACCCACGGCCATCTTCCAAATCATCAACGACCCTGTGGTTCAGAGTCAAACTGCCCCATCAGGCTTCTGAGACTGTAAATCTTTACAGAGCGGAGACTCTGGTCTCTCTCCCACCGAATGGCTTGTGGGTTTGAACCACCAATCGGGCAGTCGTCAGCCCAATGTCAAAGCCAATACGTTACCGGGATTCCTTAAGGGCAGAACAAGAAGTCCAAGTAAGTCTTACTCACTGGCTAAGAGGGGGAAAAAAAACCTTAAAGTATTTGTAAACATAATTCAACATTATTAGAAACATAATTCATCATTGTTAAGTTTATCTCAAGAATGTAAACTGTTAAAGATAAAAAATTTAAATAATATAATTACCAAATTAATCCATGTTAAAGGAAAATCCACAGGACACTAGATGAAGAGAGTTTATAAAATTCAGTACTCATTCACGACTTCTAAAAACCTTCATAAACTAAAAATAATGCAAATGGTAATGCTCTAACACTACAAGCAGTTTCTTTACCAACTGGAAACAACAGCCAAAACAATCTTGGATAGGAATATTAAGTAGGAGCATCCACACTTCATTTCAAAATTACAGGAACCAGTATAGGAAAAGACATAGAGAGCGATGGAATAAATTGAGAGTACAGAAATAAATCCATAAACCTGTGGCCTTAATTTTCAAAAACATACCAAAGCACTTCGATGGTTAAAAAAATATACACAGCAAGTCATTCTGGAACAACTGAATTTCCACATGCAAATGAATTAAACTGAACCCTTACCTCACACCACATAGAAAATTAACCTCAAAGAGGGTGAATGATCTACACTTGAGAGCCAGAACTATAGAAACCCCTAGGAGAAAACAAAAGGGTGACTCTGACGATTTTTAGATAAGACAGTAAAAGAATGAACAACAGAAAACAAGAGGTAAATTAGACTGCATCAAATTTGAAACTGCTGTGCATCAAAGGATGTTATTAAGAAAATGAAAAGAATCAGATTAAATATTTTGAAATCGTAGAGCATATAAGAATTTAACATCCAGGATATATAGAGAACTTCTACAACTTAACAGCAAAAATACAAACAACTCAATCAAAATATGTGAAGGACCTGAACAGACATTTCAACAAAGATGCTATACAGAAGAGTCAACAGCACATGAAAAGTGCTTTACGGCATTATTCATTAGAGAAATGTAAACTGGTACCACTTAACACTGACTAGACTATTCTCTTTTTTTTAATAGTTTTATTGGGGCTCTTACAACTCTTATTACAATCTATGCATCAATTGCATCCAGCATAAAAGTACATATATTCTAGCCGAGCCCTGGTGGCGCAGTGGTTGTGTGCGGGACTGCAGCCCACAGGGTTGACGGTTCAAAACCAGCATCAGCTCTCCAGGAGCAGGCTGGGCTTCCTACTCCCACCAAGGCAGTGATAAGAAAGAAAAAAAATTTTTTCCATTCTATGGTTAATATTTAAATGCTTTTTAAGTACATATATTCCATCGTTCTTTTCTAGACATTTACTTTCCCTTGAACCCTTAGGATCAGCTCCTCTTTTTTTCCTCCCTCTTACTCCCACCCTCAACCCTCATGGCCCCTTGATAGACTGTAGTTTGTGAATTATTTTCAAATCTCACACCGACCTCTGTCTCCCTTCCCCTCTGGTTTTGGTTGTTCTTCCCCCTGGAGGGGTGTGCATGCTATTCATTGCCACTGGTGCCCTCCTCCCTCCTCACTTCTCCTCCTCTCCCCCCTCCCCTTTTGTTATCTCTATTCCCATTTCTGTTCCTGGGTTCCATTTATCTCTTGCCTATACTTATGTACATGCTCCCGTCAAGTGTCGATTGGGACACAGCACTGGGGTCATGATAGTGGGGGTGAGGTGGCCTCAAGGGAGCAGAGCTATACGGTGTGACCCTTTAGTGCTACACAGCACCCTGACTGATTCAAAGTCCTTCAATGGACGATGTAACATCCCTGCACAGTGGAGTCGCAGGGAGGGGGGTGACTCAATCAAGGTGCAGTACAGCACTATAGGTTATCATTTGAAAACAGAAAACCAAAAGTACTGGCAAGGATGTGGAGAAATAAAAACCCTGTTTCACCGCCGATGACGATGTAAAATGGTGCAGCTGCTATGGAAAAGTTTGGTGGTTCCTCAAGAAGATAAACATAGAATCACCACATGACCCAGAAATTTCTTTCCTCATAGGGACCCCAGAGAATTGCAACTACGGCCTCAAACAGATATATACACACCAGGGTTCATTATAGCAATATTCACATGAGCCACAAGGTGAAAACAGCCCATGTGTCCATCAACAAATGAAGGACAAAACAAAATGTGATATATGGGCCATGTACCCTTGAACACTGGGGTTTGAAATATGCAAGTCCATTATTATGTGGGGCTTTTTTTGGGGGGGGGGGGCATCACTGCTCTCCGGTGGTGGGAGTAGGAGGCCCAGCCCCACTGCTGGAATTGAACCTTCGTCCCAGTGGGCCGCAGTCCCGCGCACAACCACTACGCCACCGGGGCTCAGCCCCAGGGGCTTTTTTTTTTTTTTAAGAATTTTGTGTAACACACTAATCATCTCTGTGTGAGCAGTTCCTCTCTCCAGTAAGTTGTGCATCAAAATACCAGGTGATCTCTAGCAGTTCTTGTATACTTTTCACAGTGTTTAGATCAAGATCATAAACCTTGAATAACAAGATGGGGTCCATAGGGAGTGCCGTTAGAGAAGTAGAAGTGCGCCCCAAGCAGAGAAACGTCAGGATGCTGAGTTGTTTGAATATGTAACATAAATTGAGGTCTGCGGCTGTGGCTGCCTACCCTTTCAAGATAAATTAATCCAGCACTAGACCATTGCAAAAAAAAAGGGAGAAGAAAAGGAAATCCATGAAGCTCTCACTGCAGCTATGCGCCTTTTGCAAAAGATCTTTGACTCTGTTATTGAAAGTGGAACTTTACACAGTATATAATAGACAGCAAGAAAAAATGTGCTAACTGACTTTCTATTATCAGTAAGGCTTCGGATCACCAGTCAGCAATTAGCAGTCAAGTTTGGGGGGGAGTCAAAAAATAACGTGTGGCTGTTCAAGTGCACAGGGGTCTGCTTTCCTAATCCCATGGATCATGGGTCAACTGTACATGCAATGTAAACGCAACTGCATGCAATTTAAAAAAATAAAACTCAAGCAAAAAAAAACCCTCCAGAATCTCTACCGTCAAATTGATTGCAACTCATAGAGACCCTATAGGACAGAGTAGAACTCTCCCTTTGAGTCTCTGAGACGATAAATATTTACTAGAGCAGAAAGTGTCCTGTGGCTGGTGCCTGGTGACCTTGTGGTTAGCAAGCACCCCAATGCACAACCCACTACAACATCTCTAGACAGTCACACAAAGGAATGCGGTTGTAAATATGCTACCCCATGGGGGTGCCTTAAAACATATGCTTAGTGAACTGAGTCTGGTACAAAGGGACGAATATTGTGGGATCCCATTTATATGAACTACGTAGACTAGGTCAGTGTATGTAGAGAAAGCGAGTGTTGCTATGAGCTTGAGGGGTGGAAGAAATGGGGAGTGATTGCTTCCTAGGCACAGCATTTCTGTTTGGGGTGGTACAAAAGCTTTGGCCACAAATAATGGTGATGCTTGAATAACACTCTGAATATGACTACCATATTAAGACGAATAATGCCAACTTTCTACATTTGTGTGCCAGCTGCAACCTCCTCCCCACCCCACGCCCCACCGCCGCCAACACACATGCATCCACCATCCAAGTATTTTCAGAAGTGTGCTCGGTGAAATTATTTACGGCAACATATAAAAACACCCAGAGCACTTATGAAAATACCTCTTGGGGTGAGGGCACGGTTAGCAAACAAATGCAGAAGGTGGGTTCCAATTATTTGTGTAAAAATACAGTGACCCCACTGGATTGTACACTTAAAAACAGTCAAATGACACATTTTATGTTGTGTATATTTTACCACAATTTGTGAAACAGGCATAAATAAAAAGCAAGACAGAGATGCCCTTTATTACTGTTTGTATTCTGAAAATCTGTAGAGCGCTAATTGGCATAAGACATGAAGAACAAATAAGAGGCACAAGTTTGGAAAGGGAGAGACAAAGTATGATTTTCTACATGGAATAGACAAGCATCAACACAGACAGCAACCATCAATCAGCTACAAGTGGATACTGTAAAAGACAGGGAACATTTCCAAGACCATTTTTTGAAGTCCTCTAGAATAAGTCTGTCAGAGGATATTTCTACATATACGTTTGTATGTGCTGCAAATATATATCAGTATATATAGTAGAGCAAACAAGGGGGAAAGTTAGGAAAATGCCTTACCAAACACCTTGAAAGAATACATTGTTAAGCATGTGCACTAAGAACCACAGTCTTGGGAGGCATCTCGGACAACTGGAAAAAAATAGAATATAGACAATGTCCTGTATCCTACTGTGGTGAGTAACAACTGTCCCCACTAGAGTAAAGAAGAGTGGAAAATTAAAACACCAAATCAATAATGGATCACACTAACCACAGCCTCCACTGCCTGGTGACCAGGGGACTGCACGGTGCCCGGCCACCACTACCGACTGATTTGACTGTGACCATCTCACGTTTGAGAGAAAATGGGAGAAAAATTAAGACTATAACTCAAAACCTTATTAAATAGACTGGACTCTGGTAGAGATGAGTGGAACCCTGAGACTATAGCCCTTAGATATCCCCTAACCTGGAACTGAACCCAGCACTGTTCATCCAAACAACAGACAGGCCTAGAAAGTGAACAATAACAGTCACAAGAAACAGACACCTCACAACAATTAACCATGCAAGACCAAAGGGACAGCACGGCGGGCACTGCAGCCAAGCTCCAAAGGCAGCCAGGAGGCATGAAAGAAAGAAGAATAGATATAGGGAACCCTTGGAGTGGGAGGGAGGCTGCTACTCTGGGGGGGGGGGGGGGGGGGGGTTTCAACAAATATTATGAAACAAAATGTGCATACATTGTTGAATAGAAAACTGAAACAAAACAAAACAAGAAATCAACCCACAATTATCAGAAATAATATGAGTTTAACAGGTTGGATAGGTACAAAATATAAGATCAAAATTTATTTTATTCCCGTAGGTCAGGAAAGGAACATTTAGTATCGTAAATCAAATGTCACATCAAACACAATTTTGATGGGTTCTTTTGGGAAATTTGATCAAAGCAAAGGACAAACAGTATCCAATTTCTCTGTGAAGAACAGTGCAGGGAAGCTGGGTGTCCTGCTGGATATCGGAGACCTATTCGAAGAACATGGTAATTAAGACCAAATAGTACTAGCATGGAACTACGAAACCTGACACAGTACACAGAACCAAAAATTTATCCAAAGTCTAATAATTGACTGATGAAATTAAAATTCTTATTTTTTACTATAAACAAAAAATAATTCCTAATACACCAAAATAAACAATTTTAAAGAAAAATATCATCTTTATGACCATTGGGTTAGAAAGAATTGCTTACCTAAGTAGGAAACGCACTAAATATTAAAAGCACAAGATAAGCTCATTTAATCTAAAACAAAGAACTCTGTCCTCACCAAGCATTAAAAAAAAGTAGAAAGACAAGTCACAAACTGAGAAAAGATCATTGAAAAACAAAACCAAAAAAATATTAAGTGTCTGAGTGAAGGAAAAGACAATAAGAGGAAGACTGAGGGAAAATAATAGAGGCAAAGGAAGACATTGGGAGATTTGCAAAAGCTCAAGGCAACATTGCTCCAGTAGTGGTGATCTACCAGGAGATGCCAAGACAGACAGGCCTGAGGGCTGGACAGGTGTGGGAGGGAGAGTGGAAAGATAACCCCAAATATATCTAGAGGCTTGACAGAGGATACTGCACATGTGTATTCTACCTTTGCTGTGACTATATCCAGGTATTGGAGTATATACAAGACAAAGTTATAAGACCTTCTTATGTAATAGAAAAGGGAACGAGCTGATGGGCCTGGGAGATCCAGACTCTAGTCTCTGGGAAACCAAGGTCCACTGGCCTGGCAGTGTTCACAAAGACCATTGTCTACATTCTACTTTGGTGACTACTGACCGGGGTCCTAAAAGCTCTTGCGCGGTCATCCAAGATGCAACTAGGAGTCTCTCCCCATTTGATGCAAAGAAGAATGATGAGAATCCAAAGGCCCCTGGAAACAGAGCAATGGACTGTGCGGCCAGGAAAGCATAGCTCAACAGAGCCCTGAAACCAGAAGAGCGAGAGAGTGCCCAACTACCACTACCGACTGCTCTGAAAAGGATCACAAGACAAGATCCTCCCCTGGATCTATGGGGAGGAAAATAGTGGAACAGAACATCATAAAAGTGACCAAGTCTGTTGGTCAGATAGAGACCACACCCCTTAGGCACCATTTCTTCAGGGCAGGCGTTGAACTCATTAACCATTTACCCAAGTACAGAGGGCTGGGAAAGGAGGAGAAACAGAAACAGAAAATGCTGGATGGAAAGTGGGATATGAATGGAACAATGATAGGACTGAAACAGATGAGTTCAAACAATACATTCAATAAATTACTGGATATACAACTGCTGATCTGCTTATAAACCTTCACACAAATTAGAATGGGTCTTTTTTTAAAGACACGTTATAGATTGTTATACATTCCAGATATATATATATGTGTGTGTGTGTATTTATATATATACCCACACATATAATTTCATATTAAGCAACTGGAAAATAAAGAAAAATTTAAAAACTGCTTAAGAGAAAATAATCAAATTCACTACTACTGAGTCAATTCTGACTCAGCAACTCCACAGGAGAGAAGAACTGCCCCTTTGGGCCTCTGAGCCCATGAAGTGTTACATGAACAGAAAACCTTATCCATCCCCCATGGAGCAGCTGGCGGTTTCGAAATGCTAGCTAACCTTGTGGTTAGCAGCTGACGTACAACCCCCTATGCTTCCAGGGCTCCTTAAGAGGAAATACTAGGCAAATCTGAGAAATGAATTTAAAAGTATGCTAAAATCTAAAAGGAATAGAAATTAAAAGCATAACAAGACAAAGAAGAGAGCACTAGAAGTAATATTTAAAGAGGAGAATTTTAAAAACTGAACTGATGCAAGATATAAATCCTTAAAGAGTGTGACAAGTCCCACAGGAGACAGATACACAGAAAACCACAGGAGGAACATCACGGTCAAATGCTAAAAACCAATGAAAAAGTCTTAAAAAGCAGCCACAGACAATGAAGATGGGGAGGGGAACATAGGACCCTCAGAGAGGCAGCAGGAATTTCAGAAACCAGACACAGGGGGATGATTTTTTTAAAGCACTGAAAGATAAAACCCGTGGCACACACCTAAATTTTATCCTTCATGACGATATGCTTCAGAAATGAAGGTTAAAAAAAAAAAATCAGTTGTTTCAATCAAACCCTGAAAGCACTCTGTGCCATCAGCTCTGCATTGCATGAAATAAAATAACCCCAGATATAATTGCAAGGAGAAATGAAAGCCAACAAATGGGTTCATATGTTTTTGCTGAAATTGACCAATTCATTCTAAAATGTATGAAGAAATGCAAAGGTCCTAGATTGGGCACAAAAATACCCAAGAACCAGAAGGTTAGAGATCTACATACACTATCAGATGTTAAGTCTTAAAATAAAACTACAGCAAAAAAAGTTCACCATAGTAATAGAATAAAAATAAATCAACAAAACCCAGGGAACTCAGAAATAGTCATAAACAGTTACCTAATTTGTGATATGGGGATCACAGAATTCACAGATGAGAAATAGCCCTAGAAAATGGAGTACCCATTCGGGAGATAAAAGCAATCTGACCACTACCTCATGTCATACAGTAAATATTTCAAAATGAATGTGATAGTCAAACTGACAAAGTCCTCAGAAGAAAAAACTAACGGTCTCAGGCAAACATTCCTTAATTAAAACCACAGAAACACTAACCACAGAAGAAAATATTGATAAGGAGAACTTCACTCAGTGGAGAAATTCTGCTCAACAAGAACAACATGAAGGGAGTGAGAAGGTAGCCACAGAGAGCGGGAGAAGGCATCTGCAACAAAGAACTCCTTACCCGGCACACAAAAGAGGACTCCTAGAAAATGGGTTTTTTTAAGTCCAATACCTTCAAAATTAAAAAGGAGAAGAGCAAAGAACACACCATCTGAATGCACACTTTGCAAAAGGGAATGTTGGAGGCTACAATATACAGGGAAAAATATGTTTAACATATTCCTTACTAGGGAAAGGCAAATTAAAATCATAATGAAATCATAGTATTCCCTCACCAGAAATGGCTAGAATTAAAACAACTAAATGTGTGGGGAAGTGAAATTTCTTAATACGGTTCTTTTATCCAGGTCTCTGTAACTCCCACCAAATGCTAGAGTGGCCCATTCAAAAAGGGCACGTGTAACACTTGGGGATTGGTCTGTTTCAGTTGCCACTCCCCTGACTATAAGAACAAGCTGTCTCTTCTCCGAAGCAGGAACCCTCCATCATCAACCATCAAGGAAAAAGAGCCACCATGGGGTGCATTTGAAACCTCTGTCTGAGAAGTGAAGGCAGAGACCAGAGGCACCAGAGGCTGCTGCATGGAGACCACGGGACAGAGACAGACCACTGGATTGGGAGGCCTGGCATCCAGCTGGTTTCCTGGTCACAGAGGAAGAAGCCTAGGGACCATACAGCTGAGAGGCCAAGGACTACAACCAAGAGACTTAGCTACTGGCTAAGGGGAGGCATTACTGAGGACCAATGACTGCATCCTTCCAGGTTATTGATCCTGACTTCCCTAACAAACCCACTCAATCATGAGTATTGTCAGTGAGTTAGTTCTTTGCAATCGCTTATCAAACCCAGTAAAGAGGTAGTAGAGGGCTGCTCTGGAAGAGGCAGTTGATGTTAGAATGGAGTAAAGAGGATGGAGGGTGGAGGCATGGCTGCCCAATCGGCCTTGGGCTAATGAGACGGTGGCTTCTCCTTCCTTAAGGCTGGAGGAGATCATCATTGGCCTCCCCACCTTTTTCACAGGGTTAACAAGAACACTGGAAATCTCTTCCATTATGGGTGGGTATACATCTTGGCAAAAATTACTTTAGAAAAAATAAATAAATAGAAATTATTTTAGAAAGCTGCTAGGGTAGTATTTTCCAAAGCAAGAGCTATGCAAATATGTCCAATAAACGTTCTCCTGATAACATATCAAAGTGCAGAATTTTGCCACAACTGCTGGGAGAATGAAGTCCAGGCTTGCTCGAGTCATCAACCACACTGTGGCTATCACTCTGACATGACACATGGTGAGAGGGAGGAGCCTGTAAGAAGCAAGACTCCAGGAAGCAAGCCTTCTATGGCATCAATGTACCCCTCAAGACTCCTGGGAATGACCCAGCGATTCAGTTAACAAGCGATAGGAAGTGAAAAGCCCCGGCAGCCGTCCACATGATCTGTAATTGTGTGCAGAGCATGGTAAGGGGCATCCCTCGGGGCTTGTCTGACAAGATACGGTCTGCATAAGCTCACTTCTCCTTCAGCGTCATTGTTGAAGAGAATAGGTCTCTCGTTGGAATCTGAAATTTGGAGTGTGACTAAACCCTCTGTGAGATTCAACCGAAACCAGGCATTGTCGAAGCAGTATCTGAAGCACAGAAAGGTTGAGTAAATTCTTGAAGGAAACAGCAGGGAGCTGGTAGCAAGTTCAGCTACTTTGATACAGCAAGTTACTCACTCCCTGCCATGCAGTCCATGCTGATGCTAATCGCTGCCTGTGGCTGCCTCTGGGAGTAGAAAGGCCAATCTTTCTCAGAGGGGCTGCCGGTGGCGTTGATCTGCAAACCACACAGCTCACACACCAAGGCAAAAAAGCAGGCCAAAGCCTGGCTGTCAGAAAAAGGAAGAGATCAGCAGACTGATCCGTTCTAAGAATTGTCCAGCTACAGAAACAAGAAGACAGATGATTCATTCCTAAGTTGTAACATTTTCAACTGGAAAAAAAAAAAAGTTGGTCTAAACTTTGGGAAAGTTTATACTTATTAAAAAGTTACGTCCGACCAGGTACAGCATCAGGAACAGGGTAAAAATGATGGGCTGAAGTTCTGGATCATCTGTCAGTCCCAGAAGAATGAACTCTATGGTGACTGTTTGGTTTCTGGGTGCCATATTGTTGATGACTCTGATGAACAGATGAAGTAAAAAGACAATTAAATGTGCTTCTTGAAATATCACTAGCAGGAGAACCACTGGACACAGACTCTCTCTCATGGAAAGGAACAGAAGAATAAAGCAGATGTCAAAAATTAAAAGGCCAGTGCCCTGTAAGACAATGTCACCACAGAAGCTTTGCATCCTTCCTGCCATCATCTAGAAGTATGCCAATGTTCACATCAACAGAATGGTTAAGTGGTAATTAAAAGGAATAAACTGCCACCACACATAGTCGAGGTCATTCAGTGGTAGACGGATCATTTTCCATGCAGAAGACCTGGTTCAATTCCTGACCAACGCACCTCAACCAGGGCGACTACCCATCAGTGAGT